>CM069860.1:221317796-221389880 GCA_036172795.1 Pelodytes ibericus
AGTATGTAAGTGTAAGTCTGACTGTGTGTGTCTGTAAGTGTAAGTCTGACTGTGTGTGTATATGTAAGTGTAAGTCTGACTGTGTGTGTATTTGTAACTGTAAGTCTGACTGTGTGGATGTATGTAACTGTAATATTAGAACAAATTTGATACATATAGCTGGTTTGATAGAATATTTGTTATATTAATGTTATAAAACCAGTCATATGTGTTATACACATATTAAATAAACCTGAGCCATGTTATATGTGTGTGGCTAGTTTTATATAAACCAGACATATATTATATTAACCAGCATATATTTGTTTATGTTACATTATATAAATATATAAACCATCCGTTTATAATAACCGAGTAGTTGCATGGTGAGTTCAGGGGGCCCCAGGGCAATTTTTTTGCACTGGGGCCCAGTGGTTTCTAGTTACGCCTCTGCTGGCATGCCCATTATCATAAAGGGGTTAAAGTGGGTCCATCACTAGATCATGTTTTTTTAGATACATCAGTTTAAATCAGTCTACTTTGCACACTATTAATATTTGCATTTAGCAAAGGTATAGAAATCTAGATGACTGTATCTCAGCATGGCCATCTTGGACTACATCACACCCTCCTCCGAGGCCGGTACTGCCAGCAGCCAATCAGATGACGGCTCCCAGCATTCTATCGCGCAAAAGGATGATGATACAGTCATCCTCAAAGGAAACATGTCAAGGTTTGTTAGAAAAAAACTACGTTTAATGTCACTTTAAGGAGCCTCTAGATCCATCCTATGCACATCTCAAGTAACAAGGAATCCCATCTGATGTGTAAAGTACTATGACTCCCACACAAGTCAAGATTTGATGCTACCTCTACGCACCAGTATGAGCTTTATACATCTGTGTGATCTTTTGTGCTATTCAAATCAGTATATCACTTACAGAGCCTGTACTATAGAGAGGGCTACAGTGGATACTGTTTGGCTACCTGGCTGTTCTGTAAGGGACATTACTCTGCTACATTTGCACCCAGGAATAATAAGTATCTAACTGTTCCCTTGATTACTGCATCATAGAAGTGGGATCAAGCAGTGTATAGTAGATAAGAGGGTGATAGATGCAAGGAATAGTCTTCCAGTAGAAGTGGTAGAGGCTAATACAGTGAAGGAGTTTAAGTATGCGTGGGATAGGTATAAGGCTATCCTAGATATAAGATAAGGCCAGGGACTAATGAAAGTATTACATTACTGAGAGGGTAGTGGATGTATGGAATAGTCTTCTAGTAGAAGTGGTAGAGGTTAATACAGTGAAGGAGTTTAAGCATGCATGGGATAGGTATAAGGCTATCCTAGATATAAGATAAGATCAGGGACTAATGAAAGTATTACATTACTGAGAGGGTAGTGGATACATGGAATAGTCTTCCAGTAGAAGTGGCAGAGGTTAATACAGTGAAGGAGTTTAAGCATGCATGGAATAGGTATAAGGCTATCCTAGATATAAGATAAGGTCAGGGACTAATGAAAGTATTACATTACTGAGAGGATAGTGGATACATGGAATAGTCTTCCAGTAGAAGTGGTAGATGTTAATACAGTGAAGGAGTTTAAGCATGCATGGGATAGGTATAAGGCTATCCTAGATATAAGATAAGGCCAGGGACTAATGAAAGTATTACATTACTGAGAGGGTAGTGGATGTATGGAATAGTCTTCCAGTAGAAGTGGTAGAGGTTAATACAGTGAAGGAGTTTAAGCATGCGTGGGATAGGTATAAGGCTATCCTAGATATAAGATAAGGTCAGGGACTAATGAAAGTATTACATTACTGAGAGGATAGTGGATACATGGAATAGTCTTCCAGTAGAAGTGGTAGATGTTAATACAGTGAAGGAGTTTAAGCATGCATGGGATAGGTATAAGGCTATCCTAGATATAAGATAAGGTCAGGGACTAATGAAAGTATTACTTTACTGAGAGGGTAGTGGATGTATGGAATAGTCTTCCAGTAGAAGTGGTAGAGGTTAATACAGTGAAGGAGTTTAAGCATGCGTGGGATAGGTATAAGGCTATCCTAGATATAAGATAAGGTCAGGGACTAATGAAAGTATTACTTTACTGAGAGGGTAGTGGATGTATGGAATAGTCTTCCAGTAGAAGTGGTAGAGGTTAATACAGTGAAGGAGTTTAAGCATGCGTGGGATAGGTATAAGGCTATCCTAGATATAAGATAAGGTCAGGGACTAATGAAATTATTACATTACTGAGAGGGTAGTGGATGCATGGAATAGTCTTCCAGTAGAAGTAAGATAAGGCCAGGGACTAATACAAATATTCAGATTTTATTTGGCAGGACTCGATAGGCTGACCGGTTTTTATTTTGCTAAAACATTCTATATTTCTATGTTTCTCTGATCACAGCCATCTGTATTATAATGCTCTAGATCGGCTGGGTAAAATATTACCGTTTGGCTCCCAAACAGGGGGAAAAAACCATTGTAAGTAACTTGGAAGCTCCTGTGATGATTTATTAATACTGCATTACAGTGGATTCTTTCTAGACAGATGATATCCATTCTACCAGCACAACAATGCTGCTTTCTCAGTGATCTCTGAATATATCACAACCCTCTCTCCCTCTACAGAGCTTCACCAGTAGATTTTGTTTTCCAACTTACGTCAAATTCTTTAATTTCCTTCTCTAAAACTCCCCAAAAAACAGCTATTCAGACTTAACATTTACATTCTCAGTGATTGGGAAAAGGATTATTATATGCATGGAAAATGCTCCATTTAGCGTTTGTTGATAGCCACATCTGCAATCCATTGATCTTCCTGGACCTGAATTCTCGTATCATTAAACTCCATTGGAGTCATCAAGTGCTAATGTATTCCATTGAGCTGTCCAGAATGATTTCACACACTCCAATAATTCAGCAGAATTGTCACCTTCTACCAGACCGTGTGCATTATCAGTGGCCATATATCTTCCAGCTGCCAAGACGTGTTTTCTAAATAATGTTTGGTTATTGCCTTTTTTGCATTTTTGGTCCAAATCCGTCCTTTTCAGACATCCATTATTCCCTCACTCATCCTAATGTAAATTAACCCACAAGGGCATTGTAATCCAAACACCATCTCTTTTGTATTACACAATTTGCCTGCTGTTTCTTCTGTAGGGGGCAAAGAAAAAGCCATCTCTTTGTGACTAGACATCTCCTGCCATATGGTTATTACATTATCTGCAGTTGGATTGTTTGCTGGCTAAATTATGGATTTAATGTGTGAAATATTTATAATAAAAATGTTGCTGATTTTTTTATAATAACTTTTGTCTCTTTCACACAAAATGTTACTAAGTTAAAGGAAACTTTCTCTTCTGACAGGGTCTCCTCTGCAACAGTTTTAACCCCAAATGACTAAGGTGGTCTTAAAGAACCACTAAAAATGTTTTCACTCGTGTGTATGATATGTGCATTCCACCAACAGAGGGGATTTCAGCTGTT
The DNA here is from genome assembly GCA_036172795.1 of Pelodytes ibericus. Classification (NCBI taxonomy): domain Eukaryota; kingdom Metazoa; phylum Chordata; class Amphibia; order Anura; family Pelodytidae; genus Pelodytes; species Pelodytes ibericus. Next base: position 221,321,280 of record CM069860.1, read on the forward strand.
CCCCTTTATTGGTGGCATATGATAATTCTCTACGTTAGCAGAGAGAGACTATCAGCCCCCAAAGCCCCCAATCAGACGCACGGGGCATTATGATTGGCTGAGCGCACGCCGACACTATCAGCTTGTGCCACCATGACGTGGTCTTCCTCAGATTAGAGGCAGAGCTCAGAGTAAACCCAAGTGGCTTCACAAAGATCCATGTCGAATTTACTCTGGTTACCTGGAACCAGGTTTTTAAGGTTTGCTTATAATAATTAAGCACAAATTGAAACAAAGTTTAGTCTCCTTTACTCGCCTAAATACTGCTTGCACTAAAAATGTAGAGAATGCAAAGAAATGCATAGATTACAATAAAAACATGGGGTTTAAGTTTTTCTCTCCTCTTTATGACATCACTAGGCAGCTTGATATGCAAATACACAGCCTTTAAAGGAAAATGTTTAATTTGCATACTGAGTGACCAAGTGATGTCATAAACATGAGACACAATGTGCATTTACTTTGCAATTTTGCCAGTACAACATGTAGATAATATTTGTATTATACACTTACCTCATAAACAGTTCCACGTAATATGCAGTTTTAAAGCAAGTCGAGAATAAAAAACTGTGGCAAATGATTTATACATTGTCTCAGCAGAATTTCAGCACATAAATGAAATATATGTATGAAAGTTATTTGTGGTGTCTGCTGCTTTATGACATCACCTGTGACTCCAACTTCGCTCATCTGACAGAGTGGATCCAGCTGCAGTCCCCTGCTGTGGGATCCATAGAACAGATTGCTGTTCCTGACATTAACATTTAAAGGGACAGTCTATTCACCAAACTCACTTTGGTGCAATATGAAGATCACTGCTTGTATAATACACAGGCTTTTATCCCTGTGTGATTTGATGCAGGCATTCTGTATAAATCACATGTTTAATATTTGACTAAAGCCCTCCCCAGTGATTACTCTGCATGTTTACTGCAAGTGCGGCAGCACTGATTATTTAGACACTGAGGAGATACAGTTTTGTTTCATATAGTCTTTTCCTGTGGTGCTGGAATTTAATACATTGTGTGGAATCTAAGTGACCTTGCTTTTGTACATGTATGCTCTCTTCACAGTGCAACACATTGTGTGATGTCATCACTAGAGAAATTCCATTGATTTGAATGAAATTATTCGCATTGCTTCCTGCAGCAACAGCAGAAAAGTTAATTTACTTTTACTCAGTGAGTGTGGGCAGTCCTGTTTTCTTGCAAACTGCTGTAATTTCACAATTTCATGTAGCTGTAAGTAGTTTATATTTCAAGCAATGCAAGATGTAAAATATGCATTGCAAAGTACTTTGAAAGCACATTAATATGCATTAATATTTGGAAGATGCAATTTGGTCCCTTTGAAATAGAAAAGAAAAGATATTTGCTACAGTCTGTAAATTGTAGGCAGGGCATACAAAGCTGTTTTCTCTTTTATTAGGACATTAGGACCACTAGTATTAATAAACAATAAATACAATACATAAATAAACTCACTGGTATAATTAATCATGTATAAAAGCATTATCATATTAATCAAAGATTCTTTTGTTTCTTACTTTGCAAAAGCTGACACTTTCTCAAAGGATTCTGCAAAATCAGCTTGAAAGCACCTCAGCTAATTAGGTCCAGCTCCTAGGGATATTTTTAAAGCTTTTGCAGAACAAAAATAGAAAGTGGGGAAAAGATTACTACATCTGTTATTGAAAAGAGAAACAAGGGAGTTCAGAATAGAGGGAGAAGCTACAGAAAATAAAGCTAATTAACACAAGGGTAGAAAATAACATTATCAAAAAGGTTAATTAAGTCATGACATATTGCACATCCCAGCAAGCTGATCCGAATGTATAGAGGCCTGTCAGATCTGCATGAGACACAGGAGACCATAGTAAGTCTCCTGTATTAAATGGACTTTGTCACCTAAACATTGCTTATAGTGTGAATAAAAAATGATCTATACATTGTGTAGCTGAATTGCAAGCAAATACATACAATAATGATACAAAGAAAAGGGGGTGTCTCTTGTTTACAGCCGCGCACACAGGAGAAATCACACCCCGGGTGAAAACAATAGAAACTGTATTCTCCTCACAACACTGCCGCCCCGATACACCCGAAGTATCGTGTCTCCTGTTTAGGACATCACCTGTGGCTTGAAAATGAGTTAATTTGCTTATCTAGCCACGGGTGATGTCATCAACAGGCGACACTGCAGAAAGCTGGCCACAGACTCATAAAGAAAAAGAAAAAAAATGTCCAGACATACTTCTGCAAAACATCTCCCACCGCCAGCCCATTCTGTGGGGGAGGCAGCTTGAAGTCGCTGCACGTTACCGCTGGGTTTCTAATCGCAGGAATGATATCAACAGAATTGAAAAAAAAACAAAAACATTCTGCTTTATTTATGAAAGAGGGGATTGCAGGTATCTGAAAAACTTATGTCCAAAGTATCGGAACTTGCAAGCACAACTGCAAGGGATTCTGGGCCGGCACTTGCAAATAGTCTTAACAGTGATCAGCTTTTTGACTCTATTCTACATTGGGCATTTGCTCCAAGTGGTCCTTGTATACAATGGAGATAGAGGCAAAGTTTGTCATTTTTAAACTTATTTGCTATGCGTACCCAGAATCCCTTGCAGTGGATGTGGCACTGTGAGATTTCTGTGGGAAATGCAGGTCTTCTGGTGTGTGCATATTACCAAATCTGAATTAATCACTACCAAACTAAGGTACTGTAAATGTATGAATTGGATTGAATGTCTGTGTATATACATCCTACATACTGCCAGGCTGCACGTTACATGAATTGGATTGTGTGTGTGTGTATATACATCCTACATACTGCCGGGCTGCACTTTGCATGAATTGGATTGTGTGTGTGTATATACATCCTACATACTGCCGGGCTGCACTTTACATGAATTGGATTGTGTGTGTGTGTGTGTATATACATCCTACATACTGCCGGGCTGCACTTTACATGAATTGGATTGTGTGTGTGTGTGTATATACATCCTACATACTGCCGGGCTGCACTTTACATGAACTGGAGTGTGTGTGTGTGTATATACATCCTACATACTGCCAGGCTGCACTTTACATGAATTGGATTGTGTGTGTGTATATACATCCTACATACTGCCGGGCTGCACTTTACATGAACTGGATTGTGTGTGTGTGTATATACATCCTACATACTGCCGGGCTGCACTTTACATGAATTGGATTGTGTGTGTGTGTGTGTGTGTATATACATCCTACATACTGCTGGGCTGCACTTTACATGAATTGGATTGTGTCTGTGTGTATATACATCCTACATACTGCCGGGCTTCACTTTACATGAATTGGAGTGTGTGTGTGTGTATATACATCCTACATACTGCCGGGCTGCACTTTACATGAATTGGATTGTCTGTGTGTATATACATCCTACATACTGCCGGGCTGCACTTTACATGAATTGGATTGTGTGTGTGTGTGTGTGTGTATATACATCCTACATACTGCCGGGCTGCACTTTACATGAATTGGATTGTCTGTGTGTGTGTGTGTATACATCCTACATACTGCCGGGCTGCACTTTACATGAATTGGATTGTGTGTGTGTGTGTGTGTATATACATCCTACAAACTGCCGGGCTGCACTTTACATGAATTGGATTGTGTGTGTGTGTGTGTGTGTATATACATCCTACATACTGCCGGGCTGCACTTTACATGAATTGGATTGTCTGTGTGTGTGTGTATACATCCTACATACTGCCGGGCTGCACTTTACATGAATTGGATTGTGTGTGTGTGTGTGTGTGTGTATATACATCCTACAAACTGCCGGGCTGCACTTTACATGAATTGGATTGTGTGTGTGTGTGTGTGTGTGTATATACATCCTACATACTGCCGGGCTGCACTTTACATGAATTGGATTGTGTGTGTGTGTGTATATACATCCTACATACTGCCAGGCTGCACTTTACATGAATTGGATTGTGTCTGTGTGTGTATATACATCCTACATACTGCCAGGCTGCACTTTACATGAATTGGATGGTGTGTGTGTGTATATACATCCTACATACTGCAGGGCTGCACTTTACATGAATTGGATTGTGTGTGTGTGTATATACATCCTACATACTGCCGGGCTGCACTTTACATGAACTGGATTGTGTGTGTGTGTATATACATCCTACATACTGCCGGGCTGCACTTTACATGAACTTGATTGTGTGTGTGTGTATATACATCCTACATACTGCCGGGCTGCACTTTACATGAATTGGATTGTGTGTGTGTGTGTGTATATACATCCTACATACTGCTGGGCTGCACTTTACATGAATTGGATTGTGTCTGTGTGTATATACATCCTACATACTGCCGGGCTTCACTTTACATGAATTGGAGTGTGTGTGTGTGTGTATATACATCCTATATACTGCCGGGCTGCACTTTACATGAATTGGATTGTCTGTGTGTATATACATCCTACATACTGCCGGGCTGCACTTTACATGAATTGGATTGTCTGTGTGTGTGTGTATACATCCTACATACTGCCGGGCTGCACTTTACATGAATTGGATTGTGTGTGTGTGTGTGTATATACATCCTACAAACTGCCGGGCTGCACTTTACATGAATTGGATTGTGTGTGTGTGTGTGTGTGTGTGTGTGTGTGTGTATATACATCCTACATACTGCCGGGCTGCACTTTACATGAATTGGATTGTGTGTGTGTGTATATATACATCCTACATACTGCCAGGCTGCACTTTACATGAATTGGATTGTGTCTGTGTGTGTATATACATCCTACATACTGCCAGGCTGCACTTTACATGAATTGGATTGTGTCTGTGCGTATATACATCCTACATACTGCCGGGCTGCACTTTACATGAATTGTATTGTGTGTGTGTGTATATACATCCTATATACTGCCGGGCTGCACTTTACATGAATTGGATTGTGTGTGTGTGTGTATATACATCCTACATACTGCCAGGCTGCACTTTACATGAATTGGATTGTGTGTGTGTGTGTGTGTGTGTATATACATCCTACATACTGCCGGGCTGCACTTTACATGAACTGGATTGTGTGTGTGTGTATATACATCCTACATACTGCCGGGCTGCACTTTACATGAATTGGATTGTGTGTGTATATACATCCTACATACTGCCGGGCAGCACTTTACATGAATTGGATTGTGTCTGTGTGTATATACATCCTACATACTGCCGGGCTTCACTTTACATGAATTGGAGTGTGTGTGTGTGTGTGTGTATATACATCCTACATACTGCCGGGCTGCACTTTACATGAATTGGATTGTCTGTGTGTATATACATCCTACATACTGCCGGGCTGCACTTTACATGAATTGGATTGTGTGTGTGTGTGTGTGTGTATATACATCCTACATACTGCCGGGCTGCACTTTACATGAATTGGATTGTCTGTGTGTGTGTGTATACATCCTACATACTGCCGGGCTGCACTTTACATGAATTGGATTGTGTGTGTGTGTGTGTGTGTATATACATCCTACAAACTGCCGGGCTGCACTTTACATGAATTGGATTGTGTGTGTGTGTGTGTGTGTGTGTGTGTGTGTGTGTGTGTGTATATACATCCTACATACTGCCGGGCTGCACTTTACATGAATTGGATTGTGTGTGTGTGTGTGTGTGTGTGTATATACATCCTACATACTGCCGGGCTGCACTTTACATGAATTGGATTGTGTCTGTGTGTGTATATACATCCTACATACTGCCAGGCTGCACTTTACATGAATTGGATTGTGTCTGTGCGTATATACATCCTATATACTGCCGGGCTGCACTTTACATGAATTGGATTGTGTGTGTGTATATACATCCTATATACTGCCGGGCTGCACTTTACATGAATTGGATTGTGTGTGTGTGTGTGTGTGTGTATATACATCCTACATACTGCCGGGCTGCACTTTACATGAATTGGATTGTGTCTGTGTGTATATACATCCTACATACTGCCTAGCTGTACATTACATGAATTGGATTGCGTGCGTGTGTATATACATCCTACATACTGCCGGGCTGCACTTTACATGAGTTGGATTGTGTGTGTGTGTATATACATCCTACATACTGCCGGGCTGCACTTTACATGAACTGGATTGTGTGTGTGTGTATATACATCCTACATACTGCCGGGCTGCACTTTACATGAACTGGATTGTGTGTGTGTGTGTGTATATGCATCCTACATACTGCCAGGCTGCACTTTACATGAATTGGATTGTGTGTGTGTGTGTATATACATCCTACATACTGCTGGGCTGCACTTTACATGAATTGGATTGTGTCTGTGTGTATATACATCCTACATACTGCCGGGCTTCACTTTACATGAATTGGAGTGTGTGTGTGTGTATATACATCCTACATACTGCCGGGCTGCACTTTACATGAATTGGATTGTCTGTGTGTATATACATCCTACATACTGCCGGGCTGCACTTTACATGAATTGGATTGTGTGTGTGTGTGTGTGTGTGTGTGTGTGTGTGTATATACATCCTACATACTGCCGGGCTGCACTTTACATGAATTGGATTGTCTGTGTGTGTGTGTATACATCCTACATACTGCCGGGCTGCACTTTACATGAATTGGATTGTGTGTGTGTGTATATACATCCTACAAACTGCCGGGCTGCACTTTACATGAATTGGATTGTGTGTGTGTGTGTGTGTATATACATCCTACATACTGCCGGGCTGCACTTTACATGAATTGGATTGTCTGTGTGTGTGTGTATACATCCTACATACTGCCGGGCTGCACTTTACATGAATTGGATTGTGTGTGTGTGTGTGTGTGTGTGTATATACATCCTACAAACTGCCGGGCTGCACTTTACATGAATTGGATTGTGTGTGTGTGTGTATATACATCCTACATACTGCCGGGCTGCACTTTACATGAATTGGATTGTGTGTGTGTGTGTATATACATCCTACATTCTGCCAGGCTGCACTTTACATGAATTGGATTGTGTCTGTGTGTGTATATACATCCTACATACTGCCAGGCTGCACTTTACATGAATTGGATTGTGTCTGTGCGTATATACATCCTACATACTGCCGGGCTGCACTTTACATGAATTGGATTGTGCGTGTGTATATACATCCTATATACTGCCGGGCTGCACTTTATATGAATTGGATTGTGTGTGTGTGTGTATATACATCCTACATACTGCCAGGCTGCACTTTACATGAATTGGATTGTGTGTGTATATACATCCTACATACTGCCGGGCTGCACTTTACATGAATTGGATTGTGTCTGTGTGTATATACATCCTACATACTGCCTAGCTGTACATTACATGAATTGGATTGCGTGCGTGTGTATATACATCCTACATACTGCCGGGCTGCACTTTACATGAGTTGGATTGTGTGTGTGTATATATACATCCTACATACTGCCGGGCTGCACTTTACATGAATTGGATTGTGTGTGTGTGTGTGTATATACATCCTACATACTGCAGGGCTGCACTTTACATGAATTGGATTGTGTGTGTGTGTGTGTGTATATACATCCGACATACTGCCGTGCTGCACTTTACATGAATTGGATTGTGTGTGTGTGTATATACATCCTACATACTGCCAGGCTGCACTTTACATGAATTGGATTGTGTGTGTGTGTATATACATCCTACATACTGCCGGGCTGCACTTTACATGAATTGGATTGTGTGTGTCTGTGTGTATATACATCCTACATACTGCCGGGCTGCACTTTACATGAATTGGATTGTGTGTGTGTGTGTGTATATACATCCTACATACTGCCAGGCTGCACTTTACATGAATTGGATTGTGTGTGTGTGTATATACATCCTACATACTGCCAGGCTGCACTTTACATGAATTGGATTGTGTGTGTGTGTATATACATCCTACATACTGCCGGGCTGCACTTTACATGAACTGGATTGTGTGTGTGTGTATATACATCCTACATACTGCCGGGCTGCACTTTACATGAATTGGATTGTGTGTGTGTGTGTGTATATACATCCTACATACTGCTGGGCTGCACTTTACATGAATTGGATTGTGTCTGTGTGTATATACATCCTACATACTGCCGGGCTTCACTTTACATGAATTGGAGTGTGTGTGTGTGTGTGTATATACATCCTACATACTGCCGGGCTGCACTTTACATGAATTGGATTGTCTGTGTGTATATACATCCTACATACTGCCGGGCTGCACTTTACATGAATTGGATTGTGTGTGTGTGTGTGTGTGTGTGTGTGTGTGTGTGTGTATATACATCCTACATACTGCCGGGCTGCACTTTACATGAATTGGATTGTCTGTGTGTGTGTGTGTATACATCCTACATACTGCCGGGCTGCACTTTACATGAATTGGATTGTGTGTGTGTGTGTGTGTGTGTGTGTGTATACATCCTACAAACTGCCGGGCTGCACTTTACATGAATTGGATTGTGTGTGTGTGTGTGTGTGTGTGTGTGTGTGTATATACATCCTACAAACTGCCGGGCTGCACTTTACATGAATTGGATTGTGTGTGTGTGTGTGTGTGTGTGTGTGTGTGTGTATATACATCCTACATACTGCCGGGCTGCACTTTACATGAATTGGATTGTCTGTGTGTGTGTGTATACATCCTACATACTGCCGGGCTGCACTTTACATGAATTGGATTGTCTGTGTGTGTGTGTATACATCCTACATACTGCCGGGCTGCACTTTACATGAATTGGATTGTGTGTGTGTGTGTGTGTGTGTGTGTGTGTGTGTATATACATCCTACAAACTGCCGGGCTGCACTTTACATGAATTGGATTGTGTGTGTCTGTGTGTGTGTATATATACATCCTACATACTGCCGGGCTGCACTTTACATGAATTGGATTGTGTGTGTGTGTGTATATACATCCTACATACTGCCAGGCTGCACTTTACATGAATTGGATTGTGTCTGTGTGTGTATATACATCCTACATACTGCCAGGCTGCACTTTACATGAATTGGATTGTGTCTGTGCGTATATACATCCTACATACTGCCGGGCTGCACTTTACATGAATTGGATTGTGTGTGTGTATATACATCCTATATACTGCCGGGCTGCACTTTACATGAATTGGATTGTGTGTGTGTGTGTGTGTGTGTGTGTATATACATCCTACATACTGCCGGGCTGCACTTTACATGAATTGGATTGTGTCTGTGTGTATATACATCCTACATACTGCCTAGCTGTACATTACATGAATTGGATTGCGTGCGTGTGTATATACATCCTACATACTGCCGGGCTGCACTTTACATGAGTTGGATTGTGTGTGTGTATATATACATCCTACATACTGCCGGGCTGCACTTTACATGAATTGGATTGTGTGTGTGTGTATATACATCCTACATACTGCCGGGCTGCACTTTACATGAACTGGATTGTGTGTGTGTGTATATACATCCTACATACTGCCGGGCTGCACTTTACATGAACTGGATTGTGTGTGTGTGTGTGTATATACATCCTACATACTGCCGGGCTGCACTTTACATGAATTGGATTGTGTGTGTGTGTGTATATACATCCTACATACTGCTGGGCTGCACTTTACATGAATTGGATTGTGTCTGTGTGTATATACATCCTACATACTGCCGGGCTTCACTTTACATGAATTGGAGTGTGTGTGTGTGTGTGTGTGTGTATATACATCCTACATACTGCCGGGCTGCACTTTACATGAATTGGATTGTCTGTGTGTATATACATCCTACATACTGCCGGGCTGCACTTTACATGAATTGGATTGTGTGTGTGTGTGTGTGTGTGTGTGTGTGTGTGTGTGTGTGTGTATATACATCCTACATACTGCCGGGCTGCACTTTACTTGAATTGGATTGTCTGTGTGTGTGTGTATACATCCTACATACTGCCGGGCTGCACTTTACATGAATTGGATTGTGTGTGTGTGTGTGTGTATATACATCCTACAAACTGCCGGGCTGCACTTTACATGAATTGGATTGTCTGTGTGTGTGTGTATACATCCTACATACTGCCGGGCTGCACTTTACATGAATTGGATTGTGTGTGTGTGTGTGTATATACATCCTACAAACTGCCGGGCTGCACTTTACATGAATTGGATTGTGTGTGTGTGTGTGTATATACATCCTACATACTGCCGGGCTGCACTTTACATGAATTGGATTGTGTGTGTGTGTGTATATACATCCTACATTCTGCCAGGCTGCACTTTACATGAATTGGATTGTGTCTGTGTGTGTATATACATCCTACATACTGCCAGGCTGCACTTTACATGAATTGGATTGTGTCTGTGCGTATATACATCCTACATACTGCCGGGCTGCACTTTACATGAATTGGATTGTGCGTGTGTATATACATCCTATATACTGCCGGGCTGCACTTTATATGAATTGGATTGTGTGTGTGTGTGTATATACATCCTACATACTGCCAGGCTGCACTTTACATGAATTGGATTGTGTGTGTATATACATCCTACATACTGCCGGGCTGCACTTTACATGAATTGGATTGTGTCTGTGTGTATATACATCCTACATACTGCCTAGCTGTACATTACATGAATTGGATTGCGTGCGTGTGTATATACATCCTACATACTGCCGGGCTGCACTTTACATGAGTTGGATTGTGTGTGTGTATATATACATCCTACATACTGCCGGGCTGCACTTTACATGAATTGGATTGTGTGTGTGTGTGTGTGTGTATATACATCCTACATACTGCAGGGCTGCACTTTACATGAATTGGATTGTGTGTGTGTGTGTGTGTATATACATCCGACATACTGCCGTGCTGCACTTTACATGAATTGGATTGTGTGTGTGTGTATATACATCCTACATCCTACATCCTACATACTGCCAGGCTGCACTTTACATGAATTGGATTGTGTGTGTGTGTATATACATCCTACATACTGCCGGGCTGCACTTTACATGAATTGGATTGTGTGTGTCTGTGTGTATATACATCCTACATACTGCCGGGCTGCACTTTACATGAATTGGATTGTGTGTGTGTGTGTGTATATACATCCTACATACTGCCAGGCTGCACTTTACATGAATTGGATTGTGTGTGTGTGTATATACATCCTACATACTGCCAGGCTGCACTTTACATGAATTGGATTGTGTGTGTGTGTATATACATCCTACATACTGCCGGGCTGCACTTTACATGAACTGGATTGTGTGTGTGTGTATATACATCCTACATACTGCCGGGCTGCACTTTACATGAATTGGATTGTGTGTGTGTGTGTATATACATCCTACATACTGCTGGGCTGCACTTTACATGAATTGGATTGTGTCTGTGTGTATATACATCCTACATACTGCCGGGCTTCACTTTACATGAATTGGAGTGTGTGTGTGTGTGTGTGTATATACATCCTACATACTGCCGGGCTGCACTTTACATGAATTGAATTGTGTGTGTGTGTGTGTGTGTGTGTGTGTGTGTATATACATCCTACATACTGCCGGGCTGCACTTTACATGAATTGGATTGTCTGTGTGTGTGTGTATACATCCTACATACTGCCGGGCTGCACTTTACATGAATTGGATTGTGTGTGTGTGTGTGTGTGTGTGTGTGTGTGTGTGTATATACATCCTACAAACTGCCGGGCTGCACTTTACATGAATTGGATTGTGTGTGTGTGTGTATATACATCCTACATACTGCCGGGCTGCACTTTACATGAATTGGATTGTCTGTGTGTGTGTGTATACATCCTACATACTGCCGGGCTGCACTTTACATGAATTGGATTGTGTGTGTGTGTGTGTGTGTGTATATACATCCTACAAACTGCCGGGCTGCACTTTACATGAATTGGATTGTGTGTGTGTGTGTATATACATCCTACATACTGCCGGGCTGCACTTTACATGAATTGGATTGTGTGTGTGTGTGTATATACATCCTACAGTCTGCCAGGCTGCACTTTACATGAATTGGATTGTGTCTGTGTGTGTATATACATCCTACATACTGCCAGGCTGCACTTTACATGAATTGGATTGTGTCTGTGCGTATATACATCCTACATACTGTCGGGCTGCACTTTACATGAATTGGATTGTGCGTGTGTATATACATCCTATATACTGCCGGGCTGCACTTTATATGAATTGGATTGTGTGTGTGTGTGTATATACATCCTACATACTGCCAGGCTGCACTTTACATGAATTGGATTGTGTGTGTATATACATCCTACATACTGCCGGGCTGCACTTTACATGAATTGGATTGTGTCTGTGTGTATATACATCCTACATACTGCCTAGCTGTACATTACATGAATTGGATTGCGTGCGTGTGTATATACATCCTACATACTGCCGGGCTGCACTTTACATGAATTGGATTGTGTGTGTGTATATATACATCCTACATACTGCCGGGCTGCACTTTACATGAATTGGATTGTGTGTGTGTGTGTGTATATACATCCTACATACTGCAGGGCTGCACTTTACATGAATTGGATTGTGTGTGTGTGTATATACATCCGACATACTGCCGTGCTGCACTTTACATGAATTGGATTGTCTGTGTGTGTGTGTATACATCCTACATACTGCCGGGCTGCACTTTACATGAATTGGATTGTGTGTGTGTGTGTGTGTGTGTGTATATACATCCTACAAACTGCCGGGCTGCACTTTACATGAATTGGATTGTGTGTGTCTGTGTGTGTGTATATATACATCCTACATACTGCCGGGCTGCACTTTACATGAATTGGATTGTGTGTGTGTGTGTGTATATACATCCTACATACTGCCAGGCTGCACTTTACATGAATTGGATTGTGTGTGTGTGTGTATATACATCCTACATACTGCCAGGCTGCACTTTACATGAATTGGATTGTGTGTGTGTGTATATACATCCGACATACTGCCGGGCTGCACTTTACATGAATTGGATTGTGTGTGTGTGTGTATATACATCCTACATACTGCTGGGCTGCACTTTACATGAATTGGATTGTGTCTGTGTGTATATACATCCTACATACTGCCAGGCTGCACTTTACATGAATTGGATTGTGTGTGTGTGTGTATATACATCCTACATACTACCAGGCTGCACTTTACATGAATTGGATTGTGTGTGTGTATATACATCCTACATACTGCCGGGCTGCACTTTACATGAGTTGGATTGTGTGTGTGTATATATACATCCTACATACTGCCGGGCTGCACTTTACATGAATTGGATTGTGTGTGTGTGTGTGTATATACATCCTACATACTGCAGGGCTGCACTTTACATGAATTGGATTGTGTGTGTGTGTGTGTGTATATACATCCGACATACTGCCGTGCTGCACTTTACATGAGTTGGATTGTGTGTGTGTATATATACATCCTACATACTGCCGGGCTGCACTTTACATGAATTGGATTGTGTGTGTGTGTGTGTATATACATCCTACATACTGCAGGGCTGCACTTTACATGAATTGGATTGTGTGTGTGTGTATATACATCCGACATACTGCCGTGCTGCACTTTACATGAATTGGATTGTGTGTGTGTGTATATACATCCTACATACTGCCAGGCTGCACTTTACATGAATTGGATTGTGTGTGTGTGTATATACATCCTACATACTGCCGGGCTGCACTTTACATGAATTGGATTGTGTGTGTCTGTGTGTATATACATCCTACATACTGCCGGGCTGCACTTTACATGAATTGGATTGTGTGTGTGTGTGTGTATATACATCCTACATACTGCCAGGCTGCAGTTTACATGAATTGGATTGTGTGTGTGTGTGTATATACATCCTACATACTGCCGGGCTGCACTTTACATGAATTGGATTGTCTGTGTGTATATACATCCTACATACTGCCGGGCTGCACTTTACATGAATTGAATTGTGTGTGTGTGTGTGTGTATATACATCCTACATACTGCCGGGCTGCACTTTACATGAATTGGATTGTGTGTGTGTGTGTGTGTGTGTGTGTATATACATCCTACAAACTGCCGGGCTGCACTTTACATGAATTGGATTGTGTGTGTGTGTGTGTGTGTGTGTGTGTATATACATCCTACATACTGCCGGGCTGCACTTTACATGAATTGGATTGTCTGTGTGTGTGTGTATACATCCTACATACTGCCGGGCTGCACTTTACATGAATTGGATTGTGTGTGTGTGTGTGTGTGTGTGTGTGTGTGTGTATACATCCTACAAACTGCCGGGCTGCACTTTACATGAATTGGATTGTGTGTGTGTGTGTATATACATCCTACATACTGCCGGGCTGCACTTTACATGAATTGGATTGTCTGTGTGTGTGTGTATACATCCTACATACTGCCGGGCTGCACTTTACATGAATTGGATTGTGTGTGTGTGTGTGTGTGTGTGTATATACATCCTACAAACTGCCGGGCTGCACTTTACATGAATTGGATTGTGTGTGTCTGTGTGTGTGTATATATACATCCTACATACTGCCGGGCTGCACTTTACATGAATTGGATTGTGTGTGTGTGTGTATATACATCCTACATACTGCCAGGCTGCACTTTACATGAATTGGATTGTGTGTGTGTGTGTATATACATCCTACATACTACCAGGCTGCACTTTACATGAATTGGATTGTGTGTGTGTATATACATCCTACATACTGCCAGGCTGCACTTTACATGAATTGGATTGTGTCTGTGCGTATATACATCCTACATACTGCCGGGCTGCACTTTACATGAATTGGATTGTGTGTGTGTATATACATCCTATATACTGCCGGGCTGCACTTTACATGAATTGGATTGTGTGTGTGTGTGTGTGTGTGTGTATATACATCCTACATACTGCCGGGCTGCACTTTACATGAATTGGATTGTGTCTGTGTGTATATACATCCTACATACTGCCTAGCTGTACATTACATGAATTGGATTGCGTGCGTGTGTATATACATCCTACATACTGCCGGGCTGCACTTTACATGAGTTGGATTGTGTGTGTGTATATATACATCCTACATACTGCCGGGCTGCACTTTACATGAATTGGATTGTGTGTGTGTGTATATACATCCTTCATACTGCCGGGCTGCACTTTACATGAACTGGATTGTGTGTGTGTGTATATACATCCTACATACTGCCGGGCTGCACTTTACATGAACTGGATTGTGTGTGTGTGTGTGTATATACATCCTACATACTGCCGGGCTGCACTTTACATGAATTGGATTGTGTGTGTGTGTGTATATACATCCTACATACTGCTGGGCTGCACTTTACATGAATTGGATTGTGTCTGTGTGTATATACATCCTACATACTGCCGGGCTTCACTTTACATGAATTGGAGTGTGTGTGTGTGTGTGTGTGTGTATATACATCCTACATACTGCCGGGCTGCACTTTACATGAATTGGATTGTCTGTGTGTATATACATCCTACATACTGCCGGGCTGCACTTTACATGAATTGGATTGTGTGTGTGTGTGTGTGTGTGTGTGTGTGTGTGTATATACATCCTACATACTGCCGGGCTGCACTTTACATGAATTGGATTGTCTGTGTGTGTGTGTATACATCCTACATACTGCCGGGCTGCACTTTACATGAATTGGATTGTGTGTGTGTGTGTGTGTATATACATCCTACAAACTGCCGGGCTGCACTTTACATGAATTGGATTGTCTGTGTGTGTGTGTATACATCCTACATACTGCCGGGCTGCACTTTACATGAATTGGATTGTGTGTGTGTGTGTGTGTGTGTGTGTATATACATCCTACAAACTGCCGGGCTGCACTTTACATGAATTGGATTGTGTGTGTGTGTGTGTATATACATCCTACATACTGCCGGGCTGCACTTTACATGAATTGGATTGTGTGTGTGTGTGTATATACATCCTACATTCTGCCAGGCTGCACTTTACATGAATTGGATTGTGTCTGTGTGTGTATATACATCCTACATACTGCCAGGCTGCACTTTACATGAATTGGATTGTGTCTGTGCGTATATACATCCTACATACTGCCGGGCTGCACTTTACATGAATTGGATTGTGCGTGTGTATATACATCCTATATACTGCCGGGCTGCACTTTATATGAATTGGATTGTGTGTGTGTGTGTATATACATCCTACATACTGCCAGGCTGCACTTTACATGAATTGGATTGTGTGTGTATATACATCCTACATACTGCCGGGCTGCACTTTACATGAATTGGATTGTGTCTGTGTGTATATACATCCTACATACTGCCTAGCTGTACATTACATGAATTGGATTGCGTGCGTGTGTGTATATACATCCTACATACTGCCGGGCTGCACTTTACATGAGTTGGATTGTGTGTGTGTATATATACATCCTACATACTGCCTCGCTGCACTTTACATGAATTGGATTGTGTGTGTGTGTGTGTATATACATCCTACATACTGCAGGGCTGCACTTTACATGAATTGGATTGTGTGTGTGTGTGTGTGTGTATATACATCCGACATACTGCCGTGCTGCACTTTACATGAATTGGATTGTGTGTGTGT
The DNA here is from genome assembly GCA_036172795.1 of Pelodytes ibericus. Classification (NCBI taxonomy): domain Eukaryota; kingdom Metazoa; phylum Chordata; class Amphibia; order Anura; family Pelodytidae; genus Pelodytes; species Pelodytes ibericus. Next base: position 221,338,019 of record CM069860.1, read on the forward strand.
GTATATACATCCTACATACTGCCAGGCTGCACTTTACATGAATTGGATTGTGTGTGTGTGTATATACATCCTACATACTGCCGGGCTGCACTTTACATGAATTGGATTGTGTGTGTCTGTGTGTATATACATCCTACATACTGCCGGGCTGCACTTTACATGAATTGGATTGTGTGTGTGTGTGTGTATATACATCCTACATACTGCCAGGCTGCACTTTACATGAATTGGATTGTGTGTGTGTGTATATACATCCTACATACTGCCAGGCTGCACTTTACATGAATTGGATTGTGTGTGTGTGTATATACATCCTACATACTGCCGGGCTGCACTTTACATGAACTGGATTGTGTGTGTGTGTATATACATCCTACATACTGCCGGGCTGCACTTTACATGAATTGGATTGTGTGTGTGTGTGTATATACATCCTACATACTGCTGGGCTGCACTTTACATGAATTGGATTGTGTCTGTGTGTATATACATCCTACATACTGCCGGGCTTCACTTTACATGAATTGGAGTGTGTGTGTGTGTGTGTATATACATCCTACATACTGCCGGGCTGCACTTTACATGAATTGGATTGTCTGTGTGTATATACATCCTACATACTGCCGGGCTGCACTTTACATGAATTGAATTGTGTGTGTGTGTGTGTGTGTGTGTGTGTGTATATACATCCTACATACTGCCGGGCTGCACTTTACATGAATTGGATTGTCTGTGTGTGTGTGTGTATACATCCTACATACTGCCGGGCTGCACTTTACATGAATTGGATTGTGTGTGTGTGTGTGTGTGTGTGTGTGTGTGTGTGTGTGTGTGTGTGTATATACATCCTACAAACTGCCGGGCTGCACTTTACATGAATTGGATTGTCTGTGTGTGTGTGTATACATCCTACATACTGCCGGGCTGCACTTTACATGAATTGGATTGTGTGTGTGTGTGTGTGTGTGTGTGTGTGTGTATATACATCCTACATACTGCCGGGCTGCACTTTACATGAACTGGATTGTGTGTGTATATATACATCCTACATACTGCCGGGCTGCACTTTACATGAACTGGATTGTGTGTGTGTGTGTGTGTATATACATCCTACATACTGCCGGGCTGCACTTTACATGAATTGGATTGTGTGTGTGTGTGTATATACATCCTACATACTGCTGGGCTGCACTTTACATGAATTGGATTGTGTCTGTGTGTATATACATCCTACATACTGCCGGGCTTCACTTTACATGAATTGGAGTGTGTGTGTGTGTGTGTGTGTGTATATACATCCTACATACTGCCGGGCTGCACTTTACATGAATTGGATTGTCTGTGTGTATATACATCCTACATACTGCCGGGCTGCACTTTACATGAATTGGATTGGGTGTGTGTGTGTGTGTGTGTGTGTGTGTGTGTGTGTGTATATACATCCTACATACTGCCGGGCTGCACTTTACATGAATTGGATTGTGTGTGTGTGTGTGTGTATATACATCCTACAAACTGCCGGGCTGCACTTTACTTGAATTGGATTGTGTGTGTGTGTGTGTGTGTATATACATCCTACATACTGCCGGGCTGCACTTTACATGAATTGGATTGTGTGTGTGTGTGTATATACATCCTACATTCTGCCAGGCTGCACTTTACATGAATTGGATTGTGTCTGTGTGTGTATATACATCCTACATACTGCCAGGCTGCACTTTACATGAATTGGATTGTGTCTGTGCGTATATACATCCTACATACTGCCGGGCTGCACTTTACATGAATTGGATTGTGCGTGTGTATATACATCCTATATACTGCCGGGCTGCACTTTATATGAATTGGATTGTGTGTGTGTGTGTATATACATCCTACATACTGCCAGGCTGCACTTTACATGAATTGGATTGTGTGTGTATATACATCCTACATACTGCCGGGCTGCACTTTACATGAATTGGATTGTGTCTGTGTGTATATACATCCTACATACTGCCTAGCTGTACATTACATGAATTGGATTGCGTGCGTGTGTATATACATCCTACATACTGCCGGGCTGCACTTTACATGAGTTGGATTGTGTGTGTGTATATATACATCCTACATACTGCCGGGCTGCACTTTACATGAATTGGATTGTGTGTGTGTGTGTGTGTATATACATCCTACATACTGCAGGGCTGCACTTTACATGAATTGGATTGTGTGTGTGTGTGTGTGTATATACATCCGACATACTGCCGTGCTGCACTTTACATGAATTGGATTGTGTGTGTGTGTATATACATCCTACATACTGCCAGGCTGCACTTTACATGAATTGGATTGTGTGTGTGTGTATATACATCCTACATACTGCCGGGCTGCACTTTACATGAATTGGATTGTGTGTGTCTGTGTGTATATACATCCTACATACTGCCGGGCTGCACTTTACATGAATTGGATTGTGTGTGTGTGTGTGTATATACATCCTACATACTGCCAGGCTGCACTTTACATGAATTGGATTGTGTGTGTGTGTATATACATCCTACATACTGCCAGGCTGCACTTTACATGAATTGGATTGTGTGTGTGTGTATATACATCCTACATACTGCCGGGCTGCACTTTACATGAACTGGATTGTGTGTGTGTGTATATACATCCTACATACTGCCGGGCTGCACTTTACATGAATTGGATTGTGTGTGTGTGTGTATATACATCCTACATACTGCTGGGCTGCACTTTACATGAATTGGATTGTGTCTGTGTGTATATACATCCTACATACTGCCGGGCTTCACTTTACATGAATTGGAGTGTGTGTGTGTGTGTGTATATACATCCTACATACTGCCGGGCTGCACTTTACATGAATTGGATTGTCTGTGTGTATATACATCCTACATACTGCCGGGCTGCACTTTACATGAATTGAATTGTGTGTGTGTGTGTGTGTGTGTGTGTGTGTGTGTGTGTGTGTGTATATACATCCTACATACTGCCGGGCTGCACTTTACATGAATTGGATTGTCTGTGTGTGTGTGTATACATCCTACATACTGCCGGGCTGCACTTTACATGAATTGGATTGTGTGTGTGTGTGTGTGTGTGTGTGTGTATATACATCCTACAAACTGCCGGGCTGCACTTTACATGAATTGGATTGTGTGTGTGTGTGTGTGTGTGTGTGTATATACATCCTACATACTGCCGGGCTGCACTTTACATGAATTGGATTGTCTGTGTGTGTGTGTACACATCCTACATACTGCCGGGCTGCACTTTACATGAATTGGATTGTGTGTGTGTGTGTGTGTGTGTGTGTGTGTGTATATACATCCTACAAACTGCCGGGCTGCACTTTACATGAATTGGATTGTGTGTGTGTGTGTGTATATACATCCTACATACTGCCGGGCTGCACTTTACATGAATTGGATTGTGTGTGTGTGTGTATATACATCCTACATTCTGCCAGGCTGCACTTTACATGAATTGGATTGTGTCTGTGTGTGTGTATATACATCCTACATACTGCCAGGCTGCACTTTACATGAATTGGATTGTGTCTGTGCGTATATACATCCTACATACTGCCGGGCTGCACTTTACATGAATTGGATTGTGCGTGTGTATATACATCCTATATACTGCCGGGCTGCACTTTATATGAATTGGATTGTGTGTGTGTGTGTATATACATCCTACATACTGCCAGGCTGCACTTTACATGAATTGGATTGTGTGTGTATATACATCCTACATACTGCCGGGCTGCACTTTACATGAATTGGATTGTGTCTGTGTGTATATACATCCTACATACTGCCTAGCTGTACATTACATGAATTGGATTGCGTGCGTGTGTATATACATCCTACATACTGCCGGGCTGCACTTTACATGAGTTGGATTGTGTGTGTGTATATATACATCCTACATACTGCCGGGCTGCACTTTACATGAATTGGATTGTGTGTGTGTGTGTGTATATACATCCTACATACTGCAGGGCTGCACTTTACATGAATTGGATTGTGTGTGTGTGTGTGTATATACATCCGACATACTGCCGTGCTGCACTTTACATGAATTGGATTGTGTGTGTGTGTATATACATCCTACATACTGCCAGGCTGCACTTTACATGAATTGGATTGTGTGTGTGTGTATATACATCCTACATACTGCCGGGCTGCACTTTACATGAATTGGATTGTGTGTGTCTGTGTGTATATACATCCTACATACTGCCGGGCTGCACTTTACATGAATTGGATTGTGTGTGTGTGTGTGTGTATATACATCCTACATACTGCCAGGCTGCAGTTTACATGAATTGGATTGTGTGTGTGTGTATATACATCCTACATACTGCCAGGCTGCACTTTACATGAATTGGATTGTGTGTGTGTGTGTATATACATCCTACATACTGCCGGGCTGCACTTTACATGAACTGGATTGTGTGTGTGTGTATATACATCCTACATACTGCCGGGCTGCACTTTACATGAATTGGATTGTGTGTGTGTGTGTATATACATCCTACATACTGCTGGGCTGCACTTTACATGAATTGGATTGTGTCTGTGTGTATATACATCCTACATACTGCCGGGCTTCACTTTACATGAATTGGAGTGTGTGTGTGTGTGTGTATATACATCCTACATACTGCCGGGCTGCACTTTACATGAATTGGATTGTCTGTGTGTATATACATCCTACATACTGCCGGGCTGCACTTTACATGAATTGAATTGTGTGTGTGTGTGTGTGTGTGTGTGTGTGTATACATCCTACAAACTGCCGGGCTGCACTTTACATGAATTGGATTGTGTGTGTGTGTGTGTGTGTGTGTGTGTGTGTGTGTGTGTATACATCCTACAAACTGCCGGGCTGCACTTTACATGAATTGGATTGTGTGTGTGTGTGTGTGTGTGTATATACATCCTACATACTGCCGGGCTGCACTTTACATGAATTGGATTGTGTGTGTGTGTGTGTATATACATCCTACATACTGCCAGGCTGCACTTTACATGAATTGGATTGTGTCTGTGTGTGTATATACATCCTACATACTGCCAGGCTGCACTTTACATGAATTGGATTGTGTCTGTGCGTATATACATCCTACATACTGCCGGGCTGCACTTTACATGAATTGGATTGTGTGTGTGTATATACATCCTATATACTGCCGGGCTGCACTTTACATGAATTGGATTGTGTGTGTGTGTGTGTGTGTGTGTGTGTATATACATCCTACATACTGCCAGGCTGCACTTTACATGAATTGGATTGTGTGTGTGTGTGTGTGTGTATATACATCCTACATACTGCCGGGCTGCACTTTACATGAATTGGATTGTGTCTGTGTGTATATACATCCTACATACTGCCTAGCTGTACATTACATGAATTGGATTGCGTGCGTGTGTATATACATCCTACATACTGCCGGGCTGCACTTTACATGAGTTGGATTGTGTGTGTGTATATATACATCCTACATACTGCCGGGCTGCACTTTACATGAATTGGATTGTGTGTGTGTGTATATACATCCTACATACTGCCGGGCTGCACTTTACATGAACTGGATTGTGTGTGTGTGTGTGTATATACATCCTACATACTGCCGGGCTGCACTTTACATGAACTGGATTGTGTGTGTGTGTATATACATCCTACATACTGCCGGGCTGCACTTTACATGAATTGGATTGTGTGTGTGTGTGTATATACATCCTACATACTGCTGGGCTGCACTTTACATGAATTGGATTGTGTCTGTGTGTATATACATCCTACATACTGCCTGGCTTCACTTTACATGAATTGGAGTGTGTGTGTGTGTGTATATACATCCTACATACTGCCGGGCTGCACTTTACATGAATTGGATTGTCTGTGTGTATATACATCCTACATACTGCCGGGCTGCACTTTACATGAATTGAATTGTGTGTGTGTGTGTGTGTGTGTGTGTGTATATACATCCTACATACTGCCGGGCTGCACTTTACATGAATTGGATTGTCTGTGTGTGTGTGTATACATCCTACATACTGCCGGGCTGCACTTTACATGAATTGGATTGTGTGTGTGTGTGTGTGTGTGTGTGTGTGTGTATATACATCCTACAAACTGCCGGGCTGCACTTTACATGAATTGGATTGTGTGTGTGTGTGTGTGTGTGTGTGTGTATATACATCCTACATACTGCCGGGCTGCACTTTACATGAATTGGATTGTCTGTGTGTGTGTGTATACATCCTACATACTGCCGGGCTGCACTTTACATGAATTCGATTGTGTGTGTGTGTGTGTGTGTGTGTGTGTGTGTATATACATCCTACAAACTGCCGGGCTGCACTTTACATGAATTGGATTGTGTGTGTGTGTGTATATACATCCTACATACTGCCGGGCTGCACTTTACATGAATTGGATTGTGTGTGTGTGTGTATATACATCCTACATTCTGCCAGGCTGCACTTTACATGAATTGGATTGTGTCTGTGTGTGTATATACATCCTACATACTGCCAGGCTGCACTTTACATGAATTGGATTGTGTCTGTGCGTATATACATCCTACATACTGCCGGGCTGCACTTTACATGAATTGGATTGTGCGTGTGTATATACATCCTATATACTGCCGGGCTGCACTTTATATGAATTGGATTGTGTGTGTGTGTGTATATACATCCTACATACTGCCAGGCTGCACTTTACATGAATTGGATTGTGTGTGTATATACATCCTACATACTGCCGGGCTGCACTTTACATGAATTGGATTGTGTCTGTGTGTATATACATCCTACATACTGCCTAGCTGTACATTACATGAATTGGATTGCGTGCGTGTGTATATACATCCTACATACTGCCGGGCTGCACTTTACATGAGTTGGATTGTGTGTGTGTATATATACATCCTACATACTGCCGGGCTGCACTTTACATGAATTGGATTGTGTGTGTGTGTGTGTATATACATCCTACATACTGCAGGGCTGCACTTTACATGAGTTGGATTGTGTGTGTGTGTGTGTGTGTATATACATCCGACATACTGCCGTGCTGCACTTTACATGAGTTGGATTGTGTGTGTGTATATATACATCCTACATACTGCCGGGCTGCACTTTACATGAATTGGATTGTGTGTGTGTGTATATACATCCTACATACTGCCAGGCTGCACTTTACATGAATTGGATTGTGTGTGTGTGTGTGTATATACATCCTACATACTGCCGGGCTGCACTTTACATGAATTGGATTGTGTGTGTCTGTGTGTGTATATACATCCTACATACTGCCGGGCTGCACTTTACATGAATTGGATTGTGTGTGTGTGTGTGTGTATATACATCCTACATACTGCCAGGCTGCAGTTTACATGAATTGGATTGTGTGTGTGTGTATATACATACTGCCAGGCTGCACTTTACATGAATTGGATTGTGTGTGTGTGTATATACATCCTACATACTGCCGGGCTGCACTTTACATGAATTGAATTGTGTGTGTGTGTGTGTGTGTGTGTGTGTGTGTGTATATACATCCTACATACTGCCGGGCTGCACTTTACATGAATTGGATTGTCTGTGTGTGTGTGTATACATCCTACATACTGCCGGGCTGCACTTTTGCACTTTACATGAATTGGATTGTGTGTGTGTGTGTGTGTGTGTGTGTGTATACATCCTACAAACTGCCGGGCTGCACTTTACATGAATTGGATTGTGTGTGTGTGTGTGTGTGTGTATATACATCCTACATACTGCCGGGCTGCACTTTACATGAATTGGATTGTGTGTGTGTGTGTGTGTATATACATCCTACATACTGCCAGGCTGCACTTTACATGAATTGGATTGTGTCTGTGTGTGTATATACATCCTACATACTGCCAGGCTGCACTTTACATGAATTGGATTGTGTCTGTGCGTATATACATCCTACATACTGCCGGGCTGCACTTTACATGAATTGGATTGTGTGTGTGTATATACATCCTATATACTGCCGGGCTGCACTTTACATGAATTGGATTGTGTGTGTGTGTATATACATCCTACATACTGCCGGGCTGCACTTTACATGAATTGGATTGTGTGTGTGTGTATATACATCCTACATACTGCCAGGCTGCACTTTACATGAATTGGATTGTGTGTGTGTGTGTGTATATACATCCTACATACTGCCGGGCTGCACTTTACATGAATTGGATTGTGTGTGTCTGTGTGTATATACATCCTACATACTGCCGGGCTGCACTTTACATGAATTGGATTGTGTGTGTGTGTGTGTGTATATACATCCTACATACTGCCAGGCTGCAGTTTACATGAATTGGATTGTGTGTGTGTGTATATACATACTGCCAGGCTGCACTTTACATGAATTGGATTGTGTGTGTGTGTATATACATCCTACATACTGCCAGGCTGCACTTTACATGAATTGGATTGTGTGTGTGTGTATATACATCCTACATACTGCCGGGCTGCACTTTACATGAATTGAATTGTGTGTGTGTGTGTGTGTGTGTGTGTGTGTGTGTGTATATACATCCTACATACTGCCGGGCTGCACTTTACATGAATTGGATTGTCTGTGTGTGTGTGTATACATCCTACATACTGCCGGGCTGCACTTTACATGAATTGGATTGTGTGTGTGTGTGTGTGTGTGTGTATACATCCTACAAACTGCCGGGCTGCACTTTACATGAATTGGATTGTGTGTGTGTGTGTGTGTGTGTATATACATCCTACATACTGCCGGGCTGCACTTTACATGAATTGGATTGTGTGTGTGTGTGTGTGTATATACATCCTACATACTGCCAGGCTGCACTTTACATGAATTGGATTGTGTCTGTGTGTGTATATACATCCTACATACTGCCAGGCTGCACTTTACATGAATTGGATTGTGTCTGTGCGTATATACATCCTACATACTGCCGGGCTGCACTTTACATGAATTGGATTGTGTGTGTGTATATACATCCTATATACTGCCGGGCTGCACTTTACATGAATTGGATTGTGTGTGTGTGTGTGTGTGTGTATATACATCCTACATACTGCCAGGCTGCACTTTACATGAATTGGATTGTGTGTGTGTGTGTGTGTGTGTATATACATCCTACATACTGCCGGGCTGCACTTTACATGAATTGGATTGTGTCTGTGTGTATATACATCCTACATACTGCCTAGCTGTACATTACATGAATTGGATTGCGTGCGTGTGTATATACATCCTACATACTGCCGGGCTGCACTTTACATTAGTTGGATTGTGTGTGTGTATATATACATCCTACATACTGCCGGGCTGCACTTTACATGAATTGGATTGTGTGTGTGTGTATATACATCCTACATACTGCCGGGCTGCACTTTACATGAACTGGATTGTGTGTGTGTGTGTGTATATACATCCTACATACTGCCGGGCTGCACTTTACATGAACTGGATTGTGTGTGTGTGTATATACATCCTACATACTGCCGGGCTGCACTTTACATGAATTGGATTGTGTGTGTGTGTATATATACATCCTACATACTGCTGGGCTGCACTTTACATGAATTGGATTGTGTCTGTGTGTATATACATCCTACATACTGCCGGGCTTCACTTTACATGAATTGGAGTGTGTGTGTGTGTGTGTATATACATCCTACATACTGCCGGGCTGCACTTTACATGAATTGGATTGTCTGTGTGTATATACATCCTACATACTGCCGGGCTGCACTTTACATGAATTGGATTGTGTGTGTGTGTGTGTGTGTATACATCCTACATACTGCCGGGCTGCACTTTACATGAATTGGATTGTGTGTGTGTGTGTGTGTGTGTGTATATACATCCTACAAACTGCCGGGCTGCACTTTACATGAATTGGATTGTGTGTGTGTGTGTGTGTGTATATACATCCTACATACTGCCGGGCTGCACTTTACATGAATTGGATTGTGTGTGTGTGTATATACATCCTACATACTGCCGGGCTGCACTTTACATGAGTTGGATTGTGTGTGTGTGTATATACATCCTACATACTGCCAGGCTGCACTTTACATGAATTGGATTGTGTCTGTGTGTGTATATACATCCTACATACTGCCAGGCTGCACTTTACATGAATTGGATTGTGTCTGTGCGTATATACATCCTACATACTGCCGGGCTGCACTTTACATGAATTGGATTGTGCGTGTGTATATACATCCTATATACTGCCGGGCTGCACTTTATATGAATTGGATTGTGTGTGTGTGTGTGTATATACATCCTACATACTGCCGGGCTGTACTTTACATGAATTGGATTGTGTCTGTGTGTATATACATCCTACATACTGCCTAGCTGTACATTACATGAATTGGATTGCGTGCGTGTGTATATACATCCTACATACTGCCGGGCTGCACTTTACATGAGTTGGATTGTGTGTGTGTGTGTGTATATACATCCTACATACTGCAGGGCTGCACTTTACATGAATTGGATTGTGTGAGTGTGTGTGTGTGTGTGTGTGTATATACATCCTACATACTGCCGTGCTGCACTTTACATGAATTGGATTGTGTGTGAGTGTATATACATCCTACATACTGCCGGGCTGCACTTTACATGAATTGGATTGTGTGTGTGTGTATATACATCCTACATACTGCCGGGCTGCACTTTACATGAATTGGATTGTGTGTGTCTGTGTGTATATACATCCTACATACTGCCGGGCTGCACTTTACATGAATTGGATTGTGTGTGTGTGTGTGTATATACATCCTACATACTGCCAGGCTGCACTTTACATGAATTGGATTGTGTCTGTGTGTATATACATCCTACATACTGCCAGGCTGCACTTTACATGAATTGGATTGTGTGTGTGTGTATATACATCCTACATACTGCCAGGCTGCACTTTACATGAATTGGATTGTGTCTGTGTGTATATACATCCTACATACTGCCAGGCTGCACTTTACATGAATTGGATTGTGTGTGTGTGTATATACATCCTACATACTGCCAGGCTGCACTTTACATGAATTGGATTGTGTGTGTGTGTGTATATATACATCCAACATACTGCCAGGCTGCACTTTACATGAATTGGATTGTGTGTGTGTATATACATCCTACATACTGCCAGGCTGCACTTTACATGAATTGGATTGTGTGTGTGTGTATATACATCCTACATACTGCCGGGCTGCACTTTACATGAACTGGATTGTGTGTGTGTGTATATACATCCTACATACTGCCGGGCTGCACTTTACATGAACTGGATTGTGTGTGTGTGTGTGTATATACATCCTACATACTGCCGGGCTGCACTTTACATGAGTTGGATTGTGTGTGTGTATATATACATCCTACATACTGCCGGGCTGCACTTTACATGAATTGGATTGTGTGTGTGTGTATATACATCCTACATACTGCCGGGCTGCACTTTACATGAGTTGGATTGTGTGTGTGTATATATACATCCTACATACTGCCGGGCTGCACTTTACATGAATTGGATTGTGTGTGTGTGTATATACATCCTACATACTGCCGGGCTGCACTTTACATGAACTGGATTGTGTGTGTGTATATACATCCTACATACTGCCGGGCTGCACTTTACATGAATTGGATTGTGTGTGTGTGTGTATATACATCCTACATACTGCTGGGCTGCACTTTACATGAATTGGATTGTGTCTGTCTGTATATACATCCTACATACTGACGGGCTTCACTTTACATGAATTGGAGTGTGTGTGTGTGTGTGTATATACATCCTACATACTGCCGGGCTGCACTTTACATGAATTGGATTGTCTGTGTGTATATACATCCTACATACTGCCGGGCTGCACTTTACATGAATTGGATTGTGTGTGTGTGTGTGTGTGTATACATCCTACATACTGCCGGGCTGCACTTTACATGAATTGGATTGTGTGTGTGTGTGTGTGTGTGTGTGTATATACATCCTACAAACTGCCGGGCTGCACTTTACATGAATTGGATTGTGTGTGTGTGTGTGTGTGTATATACATCCTACATACTGCCGGGCTGCACTTTACATGAATTGGATTGTGTGTGTGTGTGTGTATATACATCCTACATACTGCCGGGCTGCACTTTACATGAGTTGGATTGTGTGTGTGTGTATATACATCCTACATACTGCCAGGCTGCACTTTACATGAATTGGATTGTGTCTGTGTGTGTATATACATCCTACATACTGCCAGGCTGCACTTTACATGAATTGGATTGTGTCTGTGCGTATATACATCCTACATACTGCCGGGCTGCACTTTACATGAATTGGATTGTGCGTGTGTATATACATCCTATATACTGCCGGGCTGCACTTTATATGAATTGGATTGTGTGTGTGTGTGTGTATATACATCCTACATACTGCCGGGCTGTACTTTACATGAATTGGATTGTGTCTGTGTGTATATACATCCTACATACTGCCTAGCTGTACATTACATGAATTGGATTGCGTGCGTGTGTATATACATCCTACATACTGCCGGGCTGCACTTTACATGAGTTGGATTGTGTGTGTGTATATATACATCCTACATACTGCGGGGCTGCACTTTACATGAATTGGATTGTGTGTGTGTGTGTGTATATACATCCTACATACTGCAGGGCTGCACTTTACATGAATTGGATTGTGTGTGTGTGTGTGTGTGTATATACATCCTACATACTGCCGTGCTGCAATTTACATGAATTGGATTGTGTGTGAGTGTATATACATCCTACATACTGCCGGGCTGCACTTTACATGAATTGGATTGTGTGTGTGTGTATATACATCCTACATACTGCCGGGCTGCACTTTACATGAATTGGATTGTGTGTGTCTGTGTGTATATACATCCTACATACTGCCGGGCTGCACTTTACATGAATTGGATTGTGTGTGTGTGTGTGTATATACATCCTACATACTGCCAGGCTGCACTTTACATGAATTGGATTGTGTCTGTGTGTATATACATCCTACATACTGCCAGGCTGCACTTTACATGAATTGGATTGTGTCTGTGTGTATATACATCCTACATACTGCCAGGCTGCACTTTACATGAATTGGATTGTGTGTGTGTGTATATACATCCTACATACTGCCAGGCTGCACTTTACATGAATTGGATTGTGTGTGTGTGTGTATATATACATCCAACATACTGCCAGGCTGCACTTTACATGAATTGGATTGTGTGTGTGTATATACATCCTACATACTGCCAGGCTGCACTTTACATGAATTGGATTGTGTGTGTGTGTATATACATCCTACATACTGCCAGGCTGCACTTTACATGAATTGTATTGTGTGTGTGTGTGTGTATATACATCCTACATATTGCCAGGCTGCACTTTACATGAATTGGATTGTGTGTGTATATATACATCCTACATACTGCCGGGCTGCACTTTACATGAATTGGATTGTGTGTGTGTGTGTGTGTGTGTGTGTGTGTGTGTGTGTGTGTGTGTATATACATCCTACATACTGCCGGGCTGCACTTTACATGAATTGGATTGTCTGTGTGTGTGTGTATACATCCTACATACTGCCGGGCTGCACTTTACATGAATTGGATTGTTTGTGTGTGTGTGTGTGTGTATATATACATCCTACATACTGCCGGGCTGCACTTTACATGAATTGGATTGTGTGTGTGTGTGTGTATATACATCCTACATACTGCCGGGCTGCACTTTACATGAATTGGATTGTGTGTGTGTGTATACACATCCTACATACTGCCAGGCTGCACTTTACATGAATTGGATTGTGTGTGTGTGTATATATACATCCTACATACTGCCGGGCTGCACTTTACATGAATTGGATTGTGTGTGTGTATACATCCTACATACTGCCGGGCTGCACTTTACATGAATTGGATTGTGTGTGTGTGTGTATATACATCCTACATACTGCCAGGCTGCACTTTACATGAATTGGATTGTGTGTGTGTGTATATACATCCTACATACTGCCAGGCTGCACTTTACATGAATTGGATTGTGTGTGTGTGTGTGTGTATACATCCTACATACTGCCAGGCTGCACGTTACATGAATTGGATTGTGTGTGTGTGTGTATATACATCCTACATACTGCCGGGCTGCACTTTACATGAATTGGATTGTGTGTGTGTGTATATACATCCTACATACTGCCAGGCTGCACTTTACATGAATTGGATTGTGTGTGTCTGTGTGTGTGTATATACATCCTACATACTGCCGGGCTGCACTTTACATGAATTGGATTGTGTGTGTGTGTGTATATATATCCTACATACTGCCAGACTGCACTTTACATGAATTGGATTGTATGTATATACATCCTACATACTGCCAGGCTGCACTTTACATGAATTGGATTGTGTGTGTGTGTATATATATCCTACATACTGCCGGGCTGCACATTACATGAATTGGATGGTGTGTGTGTGTGTATATACATCCTACATACTGCCGGGCTGCACTTTACATGAATTGGATTGTGTGTGTGTGTTTGTATATACATCCTACATACTGCCGGGCTGCACTTTACATGAATTGGATTGTCTGCGTGTATATATACATCCTACATACTGCCAGGCTGCACTTTACATGAATTGGATTGTGTGTGTGTGTGTGTATACATCGTACGTACTGCTGGGCTGCACTTTGCATGCTCTTTCTGCAGCATGTGGAACATAGACTTGCTACGATTCTGGAATAACATAACCGAGAGCCTGCTGCAGCTCACATTACCGGAATGTGTACATAAAACCAAAGCACTTATATAGGTGTATATTATGTGACTATATGGGTATATATTATGTGACTATATGGGTATATATTGTGTGACTATATGGGTATATATTGTGTGACTATATGGGTATATATTGTGTGACTATATGGGTATATATTGTGTGACTATATGGGTATATATTATGTGACTATATGGGTATATATTGTGTGACTATTTGGGTATATATTGTGTGACTATATGGGTATATATTATGTGGCTATATGGGTATATATTATGTGACTATATGGGTATATATTATGTGACTATATGGGTATATATTGTGTGACTATATGGGTATATATTATGTGACTATATGGGTATATATTGTGTGACTATATGGGTATATATTGTGTGACTATATGGGTATATATTGTGTGACTATATGGGTATATATTGTGTGACTATTTGGGTATATATTGTGTGACTATATGGGTATATATTGTGTGACTATATGGGTATATATTGTGTGACTATATGGGTATATATTATGTGACTATATGGGTATATATTATGTGACTATATGGGTATATATTGTGTGACTATTTGGGTATATATTGTGTGACTATATGGGTATATATTATGTGACTATATGGGTATATATTGTGTGACTATATGGGTATATATTATGTGACTATATGGGTATATATTGTGTGACTATTTGGGTATATATTATGTGACTATATGGGTATATATTGTGTGACTATTTGGGTATATATTGTGTGACTATATGGGTATATATTGTGTGACTATATGGGTATATATTATGTGACTATATGGGTATATATTGTGTGACTATATGGGTATATATTGTGTGACTATTTGGGTATATGTCTTCTTGCATGCTCCTTTCCTATCTTCCTTCTCCCATGCGAAGGGTTTGCATTAGATTTCTATTTAATGGTTTTTATTGTACTGGGTAGGTTGAGGGGCCTCCAAGTGGAAGGATTGTCTTATTTCCCCCTGGGGAGATTGTCAATGCCAATTCTTTTTATAATCCGCTCCTTGGGACTTCACAGTCATCATTAATAAAAAGCACACACTTTCATTTATCTTATGTGTGAATTTCTGATTAGCCGCTGTCTCTGCCGCACACAGGACCCCCGCTGACTCTGGAGCTTCACAATCATTGTTCCTCCAGAATGAAATCCAGTGTTTTCAGAATCCTTATCAGCACTTAAACATTAAACTCCTTATTACCGCCATGATTTCAGGCCAAGGATGATGAAGCCAGCATGACACAATCTTTCTGTAATTAATAAATAACAGGGATAAAGTAATGGGAAAAGCAGAAACATATTAAAGGACAGTTGAAAAGTCTAGTGTCCCCTGCTCTTACTGGCTGTGCGTGAGATTACACTGTCAGTGTGAGACAACCTCCTGGCCAGCTCTGCCTCAGCTCTGAGGCTGAGCTGAGAGTAAACCTGTGTGTATTTGTAAAGATACACATTGGGTTTACTCCAGAGAAGGAGTGAAAGATATCCTTTCACAATTTTTTGGGCTTCTTGAAAATGACCAACACTATATGGACATGTTCTGACCTCAAATTCTAAATACAGAGACTTTAATACGTAATTGCGGGGGACTTTTTGCCCTTTTATCAAGTAGAGCATTTGTGAGGTCAGGTACTGGTGTTGGAGCAGAAGGTCTGGCTCCCAATCTCCATTCCATTTAATCCCTAAGCTGTCCGATGGAGTTGAGGTCAGGACTCTGTACGGCCAGTCATGTTCTTCCAAACTCATCCAACCATGTCTTTCTGGACCTTGCTTTGTGTGAAAGGGACATCCCCAAACTGTTCACACAAAGCTGGAGGCCGAGCATTGTCCAAAATGTGCATTATGCTTTCCCTTCACTGGAATTACAGGAGTTAGCCTAACAGACCCGTACTATTATCCCTCCTCCACCAAACTTTAATCAGACACGTTGCCACAGGTGTCAAGCACCCAGCCATGCAGTCTACATCAAGTGTGATACTGTGATGGGAGGCCACCTTTCCAATAATATCAGTCCGTGAAATGTCATCCGTGCACACACTGCAAGTATAGTTATCATTCACCTGGTATTATTAGATGTGTGCTCTGTACAGGCTCCTGTGTAATATATGTATGCACACATTGCAAGTATAGTTATCATTCACCTGGTATTATTATATGTCTGCTCTGTACAGACTCCTGTGTAATATATGTATGCACACACTGCAAGTATAGTTATCATTCACCTGGTATTATTATATGTCTGCTCTGTACAGACTCCTGTGTAATATATGTATGCACACACTGCAAGTATAGTTATCATTCACCTGGTATTATTATATGTCTGCTCTGTACAGACTCCTGTGTAATATATGTATGCACACATTGCAAGTATGGTTATCATTCACATGGTATTATTATATGTCTGCTCTGTACAGACTCCTGTGTAATATATGTATGCACACACTGCAAGTATAGTTATCATTCACCTGGTATTATTATATGTCTGCTCTGTACAGACTCCTGTGTAATATATGTATGCACACACTGCAAGTATAGTTATAATTCACCTGGTATTATTATATGTGCACTCTGTACAGACTCCTGTGTAATATATGTATGCACACACTGCAAGTATAGTTATCATTCACCTGGTATTATTATATGTCTGCTCTGTACAGACTCCTGTGTAATATATGTATGCACACACTGCAAGTATAGTTATAATTCACCTGGTATTATTATATGTCTGCTCTGTACAGACTCCTGTGTAATATATGTATGCACACAATGCAAGTATAGTTATCATTCACCTGGTATTATTATATGTCTGCTCTGTGCAGGCTCCTGTGTAATATATGTATGCACACACTGCAAGTATAGTTATCATTCACCTGGTATTATTATATGTCTGCTCTGTACAGACTCCTGTGTAATATATGTATGCACACACTGCAAGTATAGTTATCATTCACCTGGTATTATATGTCTGCTCTGTAAAACTAATTAGACCAATTAGATTCACTTTTGCATTTATAGTAAAAATATATAAAATAAATGCCATGATTTTTTTGCTTTTTTTTTTTAAATATATTTCCTAAAAACGGAAGAAAAGGTTTGTTTGTTTTTCCTGCAGCCAAATCCCGAGAGCTGAAAGTGAGGATTAGAGACCGTATATACATTGTGGACAATAAGGAAGAATATATAGGATGTATCCATACATTAACTCTATCATTACATTGCACACGTCTCGTTTGAGATCACCAGCGCCCAGCTTTGTAAATATAAAAGCCATTTTTGGCACTCTACCCCCACAGCATCCCCATCTCTCGCTGCCTGGACCATCTTTTAAAATATAGAGAAGCTGAAATCATCCACTTCTGTCAGCTGATGAATATAAACGTATCTATTATTTATCTCTCTGCAGGGATATAAAACCCACACAGCTAATCATTACCAGCAGCAGTGCTAATACCGAGCCATCCCTTATCTACAGAAGCACTTCATACTGTACCGTCTGATTGCCAAACCCGCAGGAGAAACAAACTTTCCTTTTTCCCCCTTTTTCTTAATTTAATGTTTTTACAAATCCTTTAATCACCTTAAGTCCATAACATGTCTACTGAGAAATCACAAAGAGAAGAACACAGCTGCTAGGTCTATACTATCTCCTTCCAACGTGAACAATCTCTCACTCTGAATTAAACACTCTCTTTTTATATACCTGCTTCCTCTGCTGCAGTCTTTGCGGTTTATCTTTGCTGGTGCTCCGCCAACACAGGGTTAAAGGCGCATATTATTCACAGCGGTTGTAGAATAACTCACAAATGCAAAAAAAATATATAATTTTCTGTAATCTTGGTACAATGGGACTATGTGGAATGTGTTGTATACAATCAGAGCTAATTAATATTCCTTCTCCTAAACACGGCAGGAGGATGGGATTCTAAATATTAATTGTATATTGGATCACAGAGACCAGTGACTGGTTTAGGAGACATGTATTTTTATCTTTACACCAATATTTTACAAACTGTATCTCTTATGCACATAACTTTTGGGTTCATTTACTACACAATGCATTGTGGCGAATTGACAGGAGTTGCAAATTTTACTAAAATAACCAAGGTTTGGAGAATGTTTCTACCTCGGAGATTTTGGTCTAACGTTTGCTAAATTCCCCGTTGTTCGTGCGTAAAGCATTGTGACCATAGAGAATCAAACAAATGATTAACTTATTAAAAATGATCTGTACATTAACAGACGTGCAACAAATGCATTAAATAAGAGATAGATATGTTTTATATGTGTGTGGGTGTGTGTGGGGGGGGGGGGGGGGGGGGATCTCCAGCTTATCACATCACCTAGGGCTTGATATATAAATTATACATTTCCCATTGAAAAATAAAAACTTGTTTTTTTTTTTTCTTTTCTTCATACATTTTATTACTTACAATTATTTTTATGGACACTGCAGTTCAGGGGTGTCTAAGTTTTATATGAAGTGTGCCACTGTTTTCTCACAGTAATGTTGCCCAATGGCTTGTTAGTTAGTTTAATAATAGTAATAATGCTAAAATACAAAAAAAATATATATATATATTTTATTGAAATACATATAATTGACAGCTTTAGTGTGTTGACACCCAGGACGAAAAGGGGGCTGATTTGATTGATGATAAGTGATATGAGGAGATTGTCGTCCAGTTTCCCCCGACTAACGGCATTGGACCCCAATATACAGAATGTGTAGGATGCACGGTGCAGGGACTACCAGGGGACTCCTATCACTCTGTATATTTTACCTGCTTGGGCTATACCAGTAAGGATCCTGTAAGGAGCAGACCTGCTGTAAATGCCATTTTATATTCTCTTCTATAGAGATATTAAACATATGAAATCCCTTCAGTTCACTTGATCTATTCCACGTGTTTTTGAGTGCGTCACTATTTTTACATTTTATATTTATTATCCTGGGCTTTTTTTTAGAAACCAAATTACATCTTAGTTTTAATTGTCATGGTAAAACATGGGGGGGCATTCTTTGATGGTTGTGGTTTTGGGGTGGAATGCATAATTTCGTCCTTGGACCCAGGCAGCACAATGACTTGGGCGGACCCTGCTGATACCTTTTACCTGGGGAAAAAAAGAGGCAGAGCCCAAGGGGCGGGGTTATGAATACCACGTGATATTATGTAACACTGTGTCACCTTGAGCCACTGAATACTGTAACTAAGCAGCCAGATCCGAATATGATGGGACATGACCCCCAAAAATGGGACTGTTCGGGCAAATTTGGAACTGTTGTCAACTGTGTTTTTATCCTGTAGCTCTCCTTCAAAACTCTCTTTAGATAATCTGTGACCAGATGGTATTTCTGCCCAATGTGAATATAAATCACCCAAGCCTTACAATATAAGATTTATTTTTTTATTTAAAGCTTCTTATTCACTAAAAGAGACATCAAAAAAAGTCATTGAGCAATATTGGCCCTTTGAAGACAGCACAATATTTTGGGGCGTTATTCATGCTGCCGACTGACAGGGAATTTTGAACTTAAGACCAAAGCAGCTGGGAATATTCTCCAGATCAGCTGCCTTAACCCCTTCAAGATGTTATTCATTTATTTAGTTATTTACTTTTGCTTTAATGTTCATTTGGGACAAGAGATATTTTTATAATTTGAGCTATGGCGACGCTTGCTTCCTAAACGAATACCCACATAAGATAGAGCTTTTCTTTGAGACCCTTGTTTTGAGATCTCTTTGTATACAGTAGAAATGTTAATATAGCCGTAAAATGTTCAAAATGTGACAGTGAGAGAGAGGGAAGCTTTGAATCATTAGCCTGCCATTTTTAATCACCCGTGGCTTGCCATTCGCCGTTCGGCAGCCATTTTTTTTTTTCTATCTTGGATGGCCTCAATGAAATCTGTGATGCCCCTGATTATCACAATCACAGCTATTTTAATGCAGCCTGTTCATGTGCAGGCAATGTGGCCACCTTTGCATTGGGAGCCAGTGCATGCACGGTCGTGAAGGGGTTACGTTTGAAAGTCCCTTCTCAATTCCCTTCGGTAATCGTCCTTATCTCCCTGTCTGTCTGATCTTCACAGAGGACAAGGTTGGAATTCGGTCATTATCAAATGATGCAATTACTTAGGATCCCAGCAGTCTCTGCTGCACTGTAATCATGGTAAGGATTTTATGTCAAAATTAATATACATCAAACGTATGTAGCGTTTGGCCCTGAATCTTAACTCTGCAATAAGCCAGCTTTTACACCTGCGACGGTAATGAGCGATACCAGGATGGCTGGAAAATAACATCAGAAAAGAGACAAAGAGCTTTAATGAAGCAATTTATATATATATAACACAATGCTTTTATTTTACTTGTATCAAGGGTTAGGTGAGAGTGTGAGGATAATCACAGTAATGATACATTTTTACTGATACTTGTGATGACTCTTGAACTTGGCTTTGTGGAAAAAAGTACAAAAAATATACGAGGGACATTATTTGCTAAAATCAAAACGAAGCTAAAAGATTCAACATTAATCAATTTGATCATTTCTAAGGGAACAGTAATGACTGAGAGGTAGGATGTCATTGGTATGTCTGCTGTCTGCTAAAAAAATATTATCAAAGATCTGTCTGAGATCATTTTATCTCCTAGCCCCTCCTCATTGGATGCGACTGGATTTAGAAGCCCCGTCTCTCTCTCCAAGCCCCTCCTTATTGGAATGTCAATGGATTTAGAAGCCCCGCCTCTCTCTCCAAGCCCCTCCTCATTGGAATGTCACTGGATTTAGAAGCCCCGCCTCACGATATCTCCCGACACCCAACGCATCCGAACTAAGTGATAGCTTCCTTCCTCACGATACCTCCCGACACCCAACGCATCCGAATATGTGATAGCCTCGTTTTAACGATAGACATCAATTAAATACATAACAATAATGTTAATGAACATAAAATAAGATAAAATAAAACTTTTACTACAATGTAAACATGCTCATATTGATGTGAATATTATAATATGTAACATTAACATGTTATAATTGTATATACATATTTTGGTGTTTATATTGTATCTATTTCATTTCTGCCCGATCCCATTCCCAGCTTAAATCTGGAGAATTGAAATGAGCAAATTTGATCTATTGCCCGTATCTGGAGCGTGTTCGAGGGTGATCAATGTACATTGGGTAGCCAAAAACCTATGTTTTTAATTCCCACTCTGAATGTTTCCGATGCCTTGCTTTCCAAGCTGCCCATTCAGACCCAATCCAGGGATACTGAGAGGCCATATTTAGGAGGTTTGTATCATTTGCCTAAAGTGTCTGATCATAATATCATTTGGGACAAATGGGTCTGTATTGGGTAGGCCATGAATTAATAAACATGAATAATATAAGTATAAACTCTGGTGTCTAATTATGGGAGGGGGAGTTACATAGGGGGACAAACTGGGTAGAAGTGTTAATAAATTCACTGTTAATTGGGGAATGGAAAGGAGGTGATCTTTTTTCTCAAATTACACAGTGCCATTAGGAGGTTTTTCCTTTCTTACACGCTGTGCGTCTGGGTTGGTAGCACAACAATGAGATCCAAGTGCGAAAATAGAAAAGTCATTTCGAAGCGTCTTTGCTTGTGTCAAATCCTGCATCCCGTCGACGGCCATAATCACACGGTATAAAACATTCTTCCTCCGCAGAGACTCTGCCGGGAGAAATGCAAATCAACTCTCAAAGGAAACGCTGCCGATAGCAGAGGAGGAATTATCCAAACCTTACCGAGGCAAATAAATACATTGTACATGAATACATTAGGTAGAGCGACAGGTGGAGTGCTTTGCAGAGAGCCCTGAAATTGACGGAGACTGAGCATTGAAATTGCAAAGTTAAATAATTAATCATTAAGAAGCGTAATAATAATAGCTCACTGGTGAAGTCTGTATTGTGGTGGTTTGTTTGCCTTCTATTGGAATTAAACAGCAACAACAGAGATTGTTTTAAAAGATTAAATTTGGTAACAAGATTATTTTCTGTATTTTTCACAGGTTTAACACATGTTTAATAGATTTTTTTTTTTTTTTGAACAAGATATAGTTCTCCTGTAGTTTGCCATTGAAAGTAATTTCAGCGGGGCTTATAAAACCAGTGACATCCAATCAGGAGGGGCTTGGAGAGAGAGAGGGAGGGGCTTGGAGAGATGGGCAGGACTGTTGCTATATCAACATCCATGACTCTATTACACTATATTTGTTTATCAGACAGATCTGTTTCTTTCTTGTCATTTGACACAATGAATCACTTACTTAAATATATATATATATAATTTCAAACAGGTGCCTTTTGTCTTTAGACACCCTTGTCGTAATACTTACTACACAGGGTATCAGAATAGTACAAAGTGCAAAAGTACTTAGTGTAAAAGACAGAAAAATATTCTCCTTAGTAGTGCAAGCCACGTTCCTTTGTATATGTGACCGGTCTCTATATCACAGCCAAGTGCTCTGCTGCTGGTAAAGTGGGTTATTAGGGGCTGTGCAGAGTGAATTTCCCAAGAAATCCAAAGATATGCACAACCTCCTTTCAGATGTTCAATACTGGAAAAAAAAACTACATACTCAGCAAATATAATATAGTAATAGAAACAATATTCAATCAAATGGTAACATTTTGTCACTTGCACCCAACGCATTTCGTTAGATGTGCTCTGACTTCATCAGGAGCTCAGCCGGTAGCACTATATCGCCACAAGCTAACAGTAGTATCAGGGGTGTGGGACAGCCCAATCTACATGTCCCTGGGGTCGGACGATAGGAATCGCTCACTCCTGAGTATGCTATATAGTAGTCTCCCTCCCAATGTGCAATCCTGATTAGTCATTATATAAAAAATATATATATTTGACTCAATATACATTAAGGTAATAACAGAATGAATTAAATAAAAAATAAATGTAAATATAAAAATAAACCAAAATGAATATGAAAGAAAATAAAAAAAATGCAAATGATGATAAATAAAAATAATAATAAATAGAATAATACTTTTTCATTATTTTTGTATATTTTTGAATTGATGGGGAGGACAGCTGTAGAGAATAGGGACTTTATATATCACCTTGTCACTGGAGCTGGATGTTTGTGAGTTAATTTGCATAAACTGTAATTTTTCATACTTATATTACAGAGTTTTGCTATGTATGTTGTTTTTGTTCTCTTTCTTTTCTCATATGTAAACCGCAATCCAGTGCTTACATACAGATCCAAGGTTTGATGCACTCTGTGTTTGTCTATTTAGTATATCTGAATGCAGCATCATCCCTGACAAGTTAATAGTCTTGTACTTATATCTGTAGCCTTCAGGAGCTATACTGACACATTCAGCTCAGAGAGACAGACAAAGAGGAATGGGTGGGAGAGAGACAGACACTAAGAGACATGGGGAAAAGAGAGACAAGGGAAAATGGGTGGGAGAGAGACAGACATTGGGAGACACGGGGGGAAAGAGAGACAAGGGAAAATGGGTGGGAGAGAGACAGACACTAAGAGACATGGGGAAAAGAGAGACAAGGGAAAAGGGTGGGAGAGAGACAGACATTGGGAGACACGGGGGGAAAGGAGAGACAAGGGAAAATGGGTGGGAGAGAGACAGACACTAAGAGACATGGGGAAAAGAGAGACAAGGGAAAAGGGTGGGAGAGAGACAGACACTAAGAGACATGGGGAAATGAGAGACAATGGGAAAATGGTGGGAGAGAGACAGACATTGGGAGACACGGGGAAAGGAGAGACAAGGGAAAATGGGTGGGAGAGAGACAGACACTAAGAGACATGGGGAAATGAGAGACAATGGGAAAATGGGTGAGAGAGAAACAGACATTGGGAGACACGGGGAAAAGAGAGACAAGGGAAAATGGGTGGGAGAGAAACAGACATTGGGAGACACGGGGAAAGGAGAGACAAGGGAAAATGGGTGGGAGAGAGACAGACACTAAGAGACATGGGGAAATGAGAGACAATGGGAAAATGGGTGAGAGAGAAACAGACATTGGGAGACATGGGGAAAAGAGAGACAAGGGAAAATGGGTGGGAGAGAGACAGACACTAAGAGACATGGGGAAAAGAGAGACAAGGGAAAATAGTGGGAGAGAGACAGACATTGGGAGACACGGGGAAAAGAGAGACAAGGGAAAATGGGTGGGAGAGAGACAGACACTAAGAGACATGGGGAAAAGAGAGACAAGGGAAAATAGTGGGAGAGAGACAGACATTGGGAGACACGGGGGGAAAGAGAGACAAGGGAAAATGGGTGGGAGAGAGACAGACACTAAGAGACATGGGGAAATGAGAGACAATGGGAAAAGGGTGGGAGAGAGACAGACATTGGGAGACACGGGGGGAAAGAGAGACAAGGGAAAATGGGTGGGAGAGAAACAGACATTGGGAGACACAGGGAAAAGAGAGACAAGGGAAAATGGGTGGGAGAGAGACAGACACTAAGAGACATGGGGAAATGAGAGACAATGGGAAAATGGGTGAGAGAGAAACAGACATTGGGAGACACAGGGAAAAGAGAGACAAGGGAAAATGGGTGGGAGAGAGACAGACACTAAGAGACATGGGGAAATGAGAGACAATGGGAAAATGGGTGAGAGAGAAACAGACATTGGGAGACACGGGGAAAGGAGAGACAAGGGAAAATGGGTGGGAGAGAGACAGACATTGGGAGACACGGGGGAAAAGAGAGACAAGGGAAAATGGGTGGGAGAGAGACAGACATTGGGAGACACGGGGGAAAAGAGAGACAAGGGAAAATGGGTGGGAGAGAGACAGACACTAAGAGACATGGGGAAATGAGAGACAATGGGAAAATGGGTGAGAGAGAAACAGACATTGGGAGACATGGGGAATCTGGTGGGAGAGAGACAGACATTGGGAGACACGGGGGAATGAGAGACAATGGGAAAATGGGTGAGAGAGAAACAGACATTGGGAGACATGGGGAATCTGGTGGGAGAGAGACAGACACTAAGAGACATGGGGAAATGAGAGACAATGGGAAAATGGGTGAGAGAGAAACAGACATTGGGAGACATGGGGAATCTGGTGGGAGAGAGACAGACATTGGGAGACATGGGGAAAAGAGAGAAAAGGGAAAATTGGTGGGAGAGAGACTCTGAGAGACATTAGAAAAAGAGAGACAAGGGAAATGGGTGGGAGAGAGACAGACATTGGAAGACATGGGGAATCTGGTGGGAGAGAGACAGACATTGGGAGACACGGGGGAAAAGAGAGAAAAGGGAAAATTGGTGGGAGAGAGACTCTGAGAGACATTAGAAAAAGAGAGACAAGGGAAATGGGTGGGAGAGAGACAGACATTGGAAGACATGGGGAAAAGAGATACAAGGGGAAATGGGTGGGTGAGAGACAGACAGTGAGAGACACGTGGAAAAGAGAGACAAGGGGAAATGGGTGGGAGAGAGACAGACATTGGGAGACATGGGGAAAAGAGAGACAAGGGGAAATGGGTGGGAGAGAGACAGACATTGGTAGACATGGGTAAAAGACAGACACTGGGGGACATATTGGGGAGCATGGGTGGAGATAGACATGAGGATAGCTGTGGGTGCAGTGAGATGGCAAGGATAGGATCCGCTCCGTGTGCCACACATGTTAGGTACACAGTGGGTAGGTGTAATGATGAGGGAGTCTATTTTTTTCAGAGCAGAATTTACCAAACTAGTCCTCAAGGAGCCATAATAAACCAGGGTTTAGGTAATATCCCATTCTTTTTAAATACGGATATCTGTAACACCTGGTGTGTGGGATTCATTGAAGACCAGTTTGGGAATCACTATCTAGAAAAAAACCCCACAGAGATTTATTCCATTAAACAACAAATTTGGAGCTTTTTTTGTTGCAAAATGTAGTAAAAGAAAAGTCCAGCGAAATTTATCAAATTGACCAACTTTTCCAACTCAATTAATCTGATTAATGTAACTGATGTTTGTCCATTTATCACAGCTCTGTTTGTTAAATAAACCCCTTGATCTCTCTTATATTCACACACCTATACAAGAAAAGATGTTGAATGTTTTACTATTGATACATTACTCTTTTAAAATGCACATAACAGATGGATTTTATTAAACATAATCATATACCATAAGGTGCTATCAGAATTCTATCTGCAATCTTGTTACATTAGAGCGTTTACTCATGTACTTGAATGCTAATGGGGGAAAAAGTTTAATTTACTTGCATTATTTCCAAGGATAAGATTGATTTCCTCCATTTTACTCTAGGGCAGGATGATACCAGACATATCACCTCTGCTGTATATCGAAAATCTGTGGCTGGCAATAAATATATTCTCACTCAGAGCAGCCACGAGCAAAGATGGCTACTTAATATTCCACACGCGCTCTTTGGTCAGCTACATTAAGTAATATAATGATTTTCAAAGTTCAAGCTGAGCGGAATAATTCTTCGGCAATACAAAGAATTAATAAAGATCTATTATTTTTTTTTAATTCACTATAAAATGGAAAAGTTTATTTTGTGACTTTGTAGGGCCACAAATAGGTTGATAGTTTGACCTATAAAAATGTCCATATAATGTTAATTATAATAACCATGCAAAGATTGCACCCAAATACTCGGGACTCATCCCTTACTAGAGGTTTGAGGGATTCTAAAAAAAAAAAAAAAAAAAAAAAAAGTGGAAAACTCTGTAAAAAAACAAACTTGTTTCCCCCCCCCAAAAAAAATGTAAATTAAAATTCATTCTGTGATTTATTTCCCCCAGAATGATAAGTAAGGCGTCCATGCACTTATTCCATAAAAACTGATTTGTCCAGCTCCCCATAAACTTACAAAGCAAAAAATAAGACAAACAAAAAAAACCTCAGAAATACAATTCAGTATTAAAAAGTCTCATCAACACAATTTTTTAAGTTGCAATGTAAAGAATAAAAAAATGATAAAACATTATCTGTGAATCGATTAGAGAAAGATATGTTGAACATGTGATATCTCCTGTCTATGACATCATCTGGAGGTTTGGATACCTAGGGGGTCATGTACTAAACAAGTGCAGTGGGGAAAAGAAGTAGGTAAAACATGAGTAAGGAGCAATTTGTGACTATTTGTAACATTCTTGTTTTCCCTGATTTGCGCCTCTTCCGTTTATTTTTATTTAGCGTGCATTTTTCCGGTTCCGCTAATAAGTTGCGATTAGATTTGCGCACGCTAAAGAGCCTTGCGAATATTTTGTGAAAAATAATTCTTATTTGCATGTGAAAATGACCCTAGCTTTTAGCGAGCGCTATCAAAAGAGGTAGGAAAAATATTAGCAAACCTGCCTGTTTTTATTCGCAGTTTGCACGTATGTACTATCGGCGTGTTAAATGCTTAGTACATTACAATAGGAGCAAAGCGCAAACATAGTTTTGCAAATTAAATATATTTGCGTTTTTTTTAGTACATGTCTCTCTAAGTATGTTACTGAGTCGTCTTTGCTCCATATAGTTCCATCAGTTATCTATGAGGGGGGCGGACATGTTGTTTAGAATCTTAGTCAGATGACCGCCCCCTATAAAGAGCAGATAGGGCTCCATAATGTACTTTATTTATAGTCTTACATTAAAGCATTTCTATTTAAAACGTCTACACTGGATGTGATCAGAACTTTTGTAGACATTTGTCCTTCAAACCATGTTTCTCTATGTAATTATAACGCATAACACAATGTACAAATCATTATTGATAATGTGTTATTTTCTGCACAGTATAAATAGCATTTAAGTGACAGCGCCCCCTTCATTAATTGCCTTAATCAGGCAGTTTGCAAAATCACTCTGAAATGTTTGTTTTTCATGATCTTCCAAATGACTTAACCCAGAATGGATAAAAAAAGGTTTGTGAAGAATCAATAAATCCAAATACTTCCCTTATTTACAGTGTTAAATGAGAACTGTGACATGTTTCTCCTGACCTGACAGCACTGTCATCCTATGCCCCCAGATATAAAGACTACAAAGCAATTAAAATAGATTAAAAACAATGTTATATTTATACTAACAAGCAAAGAGACTGTGTAAGATCATGTTAAGATTTCAGTTGAAATCCCCTCCCCCACTTTATTTTCTTTTTGAATTATATTTTTTAACTGTACATATTTTTCCAACCATGTTATCAATACCTGATTTCTGAAACTCAATCCCCAGTCTTTGTTACTCACTGGCTCCCCACGCGTTCTACAATCTCAGATTCACCTCCAGCACCTTACTATCCATTGCACATACAGGAAGTGGGTGGCGGCGAGCTCTCTCTTACAGCGCTCCTCGCATGAGCAATATCCTTCCAGATACTTCCAGATACCGTCAAATCATCTGCAAGTAGAAAATCACTGGAAACATCTGTCTCACGGCTTGTAAAATGAAGATATAACAGTAAAAACGGCTACTGTTTACTTTATACCTCATTATCTTCCATACATTTATCTATAATGTACTTTTTGCAATTGTATCAGCAGACTGACATCGCTCCCCAGGACATACTTTAAGAGGGGAGAAATCCCAGCGTCTCTCCAGCAGATAACAGTTTATAAATAAATGATAACACTGTAAATGTTTCCACAATAAGTGAAATTAAATGTGTCTGTGGTGTCACTTTTTTATGACCTCACTTGCGGCTTTAACTGTATTTTGAATACCGTTAAAGCACATTTTTCGCTGTTTACTTTTTATTTCCAATTTTACAAACACAGTGGGGTAGATTCAATGCAGGTCGCTAAGGCCGGGGAAAGGTGAGATTTGGCCACGTGTTGGCCCCATGAAAAAGAAGGAAGGTGGCCAATGATGACTGACCGAGTGAAGGTCCGCCAGCCTACGGCCCTGGGGCCAATATAATTATATACTGGGGCTAAATGCATTGCACCAGTCCGCTGCTCCAATTTATGTTATATTTAGAGACCACGGGCATCGCACCACCTCGCAGTCACTAGGGGCCACATTTCTATTTATTCATAGGGCCAGCAGAGGGCCAGTGGCCCTTGGGGATGCAATTATTTATATTTTTTGGGGGGTATCATGTGGAAGACATTGGGGGAGCAGCCGTGGCTTCCCCAACACATTTAATTTGTATGTACAAGTTAACACTTTCAGTGCTGTAGTTAGCACTTGTTCTCTACAAGTCCGAAAGGGTTTCAGCTGCGCCAATATCGGCTGCGTTAAGCACATTCGAGTCATGCTTTATTGTATGTAAAACTGACGGTCAAAAGGATGAAAGATTATTTTGTCTCTTAATTTTGACTTGCCGTCATTAAATCACTGGTTGTGCGGTACTTACCACGCAGGACAGCGTTTCTAGGGTTAACGGAGGCCAAGGAATAGGTCATTTTTGGTAATATTCCCTTTGGAATAGGACATGTCTGTGACCTCACACACAGCAGGGGCTGCTGGGGTGAGCGCTGTGCTATGTAACTATAAAGCGTGGAGAGGGGGATGTATGTTTTAAACCAAATGAAACCTGTGGGTATTACTTTGGATGTATATCATTTTTGGAAAATACTTAGAAGATAACAAAATTTGCTCCCATTTCCTCAAATCCTACTGTTTTTTCAGACACGAAGCTCCCCCCACCTCCAAAAAAAATTAAAATTAAAATAAATAAAAATGTAGTGTAGCCTCAGAAGATGAGTTCAAACCTCCATGACAAAAGTTGCGGAGCCTGAGTTTACGGGCCAATCCAACCCTATCAAGTAAAATGAAAATAACGAGGATCGCACGAACTATGTGAAGACACATCTAAAAAGCTTTCTACCCGACGCGTTCTAGTTTCAAGCCTTGGACACCGAGACAGGCCTTTAAACATTTTTAATTTATTGCAGTGGAGATGATCAGCCAAAATAAGGCAGGACATGTAAAAAAAAGTAGGGATCTGTGATGTCCCCCCGGGGCCATTAGCAATACTTTATTATACACAACATGTTCTTAAGCAGACCTAGAGTCAGATGATGGTTATTGTCAACTTAAAAGCTTTGGACCTCACGGGTCTTGGATTGATTTCAAACCAAATGCACTTGTATAAAAGATTGCCAAGCGTGCCATTCCTGCTCTGTGGATTGTTTTTTATGACTAATCTATAAAAATAAAAATATAAAAAAGAGAAAAGAAAGATGGAATGTAAGTAACTCAGATGAATTCTGCAGAGGATGGGCAATCCTTCTAAGTAATGAGATCTTACGGTCAGTTTATAGGGAATGTCACAGCTGGAGATCTCAAAAGGTAATCAATGCTACAAGAGTCTGACATGGAAAATTCATTTACTAACAATAAATAAGAATCAAGCTATTGATTAGCCGGACGCATTAAACAAAACCCCCCAAAAAACCTTTCAGTCCGGTGACCGGGACGTGTGTTATTTGCTGTAGATAATGTAAGTAGATCAGTTTTTGGTTTAGCGGCTTGGACCAACCTGGGTATCAGTGCTAAAGAGGAGGAGAATCCCCTTCCAATGAGCGAATGTCGATGTGTAATCAAAGCCCCTCAATGATCACTACAAATACAAACAACATCAGAACAGAAAAAATACAATAATAATATAAAGAAAAATAACTGTGCATCAAGTAAATCACAAAAAGAATATTATTTGCCGCTTAGTAGGACTGACAGGAATAGACAAAAGTAGAAGAGGGATCAACAACTTCCTCAGATGGACTTTTACCTGGGATCAGTAGTTTTGGAAAATTTCAGTCTCTGTACCTCATATGTCAGTATATCTGTCTATCAATCTCTGTACCTTATCTGTCAGTATATCTGTCTATCAATCTCTGTACCTTATCTGTCAGTATATCTGTCTATCAGTCTCTGTACCTTATCTGTCAGTATATCTGTCTATCAGTCTCTGTACCTTATCTGTCAGTATATCTGTCTATCAATCTCTGTACCTTATCTGTCAGTATATCTGTCTATCAGTCTCTGTACCTTATCTGTCAGTATATCTGTCTATCAGTCTCTGTACCTTATCTGTCAGTATATCTGTCTATCAATCTCTGTACCTTATCTGTCAGTATATCTGTCTATCAATCTCTGTACCTTATCTGTCAGTATATCTGTCTATCAATCTCTGTACCTCATCTGTCAGTATATCTGTCTATCAATCTCTGTAACTTATCTGTCAGTATATCTGTCTATCAATCTCTGTACCTTATCTGTCAGTATATCTGTCTATCAGTCTCTGTACCTTATCTGTCAGTATATCTGTCTATCAGTCTCTGTACCTTATCTGTCAGTATATCTGTCTATCAGTCTCTGTACCTTATCTGTCAGTATATCTGTCTATCAATCTCTGTACCTTATCTGTCAGTATATCTGTCTATCAGTCTCTGCACCTCATCTGTCAGTATATCTGTCTATCAATCTCTGTACCTTATCTGTCAGTATATCTGTCTATCAATCTCTGTACCTTATCTGTCAGTATATCTGTCTATCAGTCTCTGCACCTCATCTGTCAGTATATCTGTCTATCAATCTCTGTACCTTATCTGTCAGTATATCTGTCTATCAATCTCTGTACCTTATCTGTCAGTATATCTGTCTATCAGTCTCTGTACCTTATCTGTCAGTATATCTGTCTATCAATCTATGTACCTTATCTGTCAGTATATCTGTCTATCAGTCTCTGTACCTTATCTGTCAGTATATCTGTCTATCAGTCTCTGTACCTTATCTGTCAGTATATCTGTCTATCAATCTCTGTACCTTAGCTGTCAGTTTATCTGTCTATCAATCTCTGTACCTTATCTGTCAGTATATCTGTCTATCAATCTCTGTACCTTATCTGTCAGTATATCTGTCTATCAATCTCTGTACTTTATCTGTCAGTTTATCTGTCTATCAATCTCTGTACCTTATCTGTCAGTATATCTGTCTATCAATCTCTGTACGTTATCTGTCAGTATATCGGTCTATCAATCTCTGTACCTTATCTGTCAGTATATCTGTCTATCAATCTCTGTACCTTATCTGTCAGTATATCTGTCTATCAATCTCTGTACCTTATCTGTCAGTATATCTGTCTATCAATCTCTGTACTTTATCTGTCAGTTTATCTGTCTATCAATCTCTGTACCTTATCTGTCAGTATATCTGTCTATCAATCTCTGTACCTTATCTGTCAGTATATCTGTCTATCAATCTCTGTACCTTATCTGTCAGTATATCTGTCTATCAATCTCTGTACCTTATCTGTCAGTATATCTGTCTATCAATCTCTGTACCTTATCTGTCAGTATATCTGTCTATCAGTCTCTGTATCTTATCTGTCAGTATATCTGTCTATCAATCTCTATACCTTATCTGTCAGTATATCTGTCTATCAGTCTCTGTACCTTATCTGTCAGTATATCTGTCTATCAATCTCTGTACCTTATCTGTCAGTATATCTGTCTATCAATCTCTGTACCTTATCTGTCAGTATATCTGTCTATCAATCTCTGTACCTTATCTGTCAGTATATCTGACTATCAATCTCTGTACCTTATCTGTCAGTATATCTGTCTATCAATCTCTGTACTTTATCTGTCAGTTTATCTGTCTATCAATCTCTGTACCTTATCTGTCAGTATATCTGTCTATCAATCTCTGTACCTTATCTGTCAGTATATCTGTCTATCAATCTCTATACCTTATCTGTCAGTATATCTGTCTATCAGTCTCTGTACCTTATCTGTCAGTATATCTGTCTATCAATCTCTGTACCTTATCTGTCAGTATATCTGTTATCTGTCAGTATATCTGTCTATCAGTCTCTGTACCTTATCTGTCAGTATATCTGTCTATCAATCTCTGTACCTTATCTGTCAGTATATCTGTCTATCAATCTCTGTACCTTATCTGTCAGCATATCTGTCTATGAGTCTCTGTACCTTATCTGTCAGTATATCTGTCTATCAGTCTCTGTACCTTATCTGTCAGTATATCTGTCTATCAGTCTCTGTACCTTATCTGTCAGTATATCTGTCTATCAGTCTCTGTACCTTATCTGTCAGTATATCTGTCTATCAATCTCTGTACCTTATCTGTCAGTATATCTGTCTATCAATCTCTGTACCTTATCTGTCAGTATATCTGTCTATCAGTCTCTGTACCTTATCTGTCAGTATATCTGTCTATCAGTCTCTGTACCTTATCTGTCAGTATATCTGTCTATCAATCTCTGTACCTTATCTGTCAGTATATCTGTCTATCAATCTCTGTACCTTATCTGTCAGTATATCTGTCTATCAATCTCTGTACCTTATCTGTCAGTATATCTGTCTATCAATCTCTGTACCTTATCTGTCAGTATATCTGTCTATCAGTCTCTGTACCTTATCTGTCAGTATATCTGTCTATCAGTCTCTGTACCTTATCTGTCAGTATATCGGTCTATCAATCTCTGTACCTTATCTGTCAGTATATCTGTCTATCAATCTCTGTACCTTATCTGTCAGTATATCTGTCTATCAATCTCTGTACCTTATCTGTCAGTATATCTGTCTATCAATCTCTGCACCTTATCTGTCAGTATATCTGTCTATCAATCTCTGTACCTTATCTGTCAGTATATCTGTCTATCAATCTCTGTGCCTTATCTGTCAGTATATCTGTCTATCAGTCTCTGTACCTTATCTGTCAGTATATCTGTCTATCAATCTCTGTGCCTTATCTGTCAGTATATCTGTCTATCAGTCTCTGTACCTTATCTGTCAGTATATCTGTCTATCAATCTCTGTACCTTATCTGTCAGTATAACTGTCTATCAGTCTCTGTACCTTATCTGTCAGTATAACTGTCTATCAGTCTCTGTACCTTATCTGTCAGTATATCGGTCTATCAGTCTCTGTACCTTATCTGTCAGTATATCGGTCTATCAGTCTCTGTACCTTATCTGTCAGTATATCTGTCTATCAGTCTCTGTACCTTATCTGTCAGTATATCTGTCTATCAGTCTCTGTACCTTATCTGTCAGTATATATGTCTATCAGTCTCTGTACCTTATCTGTCAGTATATCTGTCTATCAATCTCTGTACCTTATCTGTCAGTATATCTGTCTATCAATCTCTGTGCCTTATCTGTCAGTATATCTGTCTATCAGTCTCTGTACCTTATCTGTCAGTATATCTGTCTATCAATCTCTGTACCTTATCTGTCAGTATATCTGTCTATCAGTCTCTGTACCTTATCTGTCAGTATATCTGTCTATCAGTCTCTGTACCTTATCTGTCAGTATATCTGTCTATCAATCTCTGTACCTTATCTGTCAGTATATCTGTCTATCAATCTCTGTACCTTAGCTGTCAGTTTATCTGTCTATCAATCTCTGTACCTTATCTGTCAGTATATCTGTCTATCAATCTCTGTACCTTATCTGTCAGTATATCTGTCTATCAATCTCTGTACTTTATCTGTCAGTTTATCTGTCTATCAATCTCTGTACCTTATCTGTCAGTATATCTGTCTATCAATCTCTGTACCTTATCTGTCAGTATATCTGTCTATCAATCTCTGTACGTTATCTGTCAGTATATCGGTCTATCAATCTCTGTACCTTATCTGTCAGTATATCTGTCTATCAATCTCTGTACCTTATCTGTCAGTATATCTGTCTATCAATCTCTGTACCTTATCTGTCAGTATATCTGTCTATCAATCTCTGTACTTTATCTGTCAGTTTATCTGTCTATCAATCTCTGTACCTTATCTGTCAGTATATCTGTCTATCAATCTCTGTACCTTATCTGTCAGTATATCTGTCTATCAATCTCTGTACCTTATCTGTCAGTATATCTGACTATCAATCTCTGTACCTTATCTGTCAGTATATCTGTCTATCAATCTCTGTACCTTATCTGTCAGTATATCTGTCTATCAGTCTCTGTATCTTATCTGTCAGTATATCTGTCTATCAATCTCTATACCTTATCTGTCAGTATATCTGTCTATCAGTCTCTGTACCTTATCTGTCAGTATATCTGTCTATCAATCTCTGTACCTTATCTGTCAGTATATCTGTCTATCAATCTCTGTACCTTATCTGTCAGTATATCTGTCTATCAATCTCTGTACCTTATCTGTCAGTATATCTGACTATCAATCTCTGTACCTTATCTGTCAGTATATCTGTCTATCAATCTCTGTACTTTATCTGTCAGTTTATCTGTCTATCAATCTCTGTACCTTATCTGTCAGTATATCTGTCTATCAATCTCTGTACCTTATCTGTCAGTATATCTGTCTATCAATCTCTGTACCTTATCTGTCAGTATATCTGTCTATCAATCTCTGTACCTTATCTGTCAGTATATCTGTCTATCAATCTCTGTACCTTATCTGTCAGTATATCTGTCTATCAATCTCTGTACCTTATCTGTCAGTATATCTGTCTATCAGTCTCTGTATCTTATCTGTCAGTATATCTGTCTATCAATCTCTATACCTTATCTGTCAGTATATCTGTCTATCAGTCTCTGTACCTTATCTGTCAGTATATCTGTCTATCAATCTCTGTACCTTATCTGTCAGTATATCTGTTATCTGTCAGTATATCTGTCTATCAGTCTCTGTACCTTATCTGTCAGTATATCTGTCTATCAATCTCTGTACCTTATCTGTCAGTATATCTGTCTATCAATCTCTGTACCTTATCTGTCAGCATATCTGTCTATCAGTCTCTGTACCTTATCTGTCAGTATATCTGTCTATCAGTCTCTGTACCTTATCTGTCAGTATATCTGTCTATCAATCTCTGTACCTTATCTGTCAGTATATCTGTCTATCAGTCTCTGTACCTTATCTGTCAGTATATCTGTCTATCAATCTCTGTACCTTATCTGTCAGTATATCAGTCTATCAGTCTCTGTACCTTATCTGTCAGTATATCTGTCTATCAATCTCTGTACCTTATCTGTCAGTATATCTGTCTATCAATCTCTGTACCTTATCTGTCAGTATATCTGACTATCAATCTCTGTACCTTATCTGTCAGTATATCAGTCTATCAGTCTCTGTACCTTATCTGTCAGTATATCTGTCTACCAATCTCTGTACCTTATCTGTCAGTATATCTGTCTATCAGTCTCTATACCTTATCTGTCAGTATATCTGTCTATCAGTCTCTGTACCTTATCTGTCAGTATATCTGTCTATCAATCTCTGTACCTTATCTGTCAGTATATCTGTTATCTGTCAGTATATCTGTCTATCAGTCTCTGTACCTTATCTGTCAGTATATCTGTCTATCAATCTCTGTACCTTATCTGTCAGTATATCTGTCTATCAATCTCTGTACCTTATCTGTCAGCATATCTGTCTATCAGTCTCTGTACCTTATCTGTCAGTATATCTGTCTATCAGTCTCTGTACCTTATCTGTCAGTGTATCTGTCTATCAATCGCTGTACCTTATCTGTCAGTATATCTGTCTATCAATCTCTGTACCTTATCTGTCAGTATATCTGTCTATCAATCTCTGCACCTTATCTGTCAGTATATCTGTCTATCAATCTCTGTACCTTATCTGTCAGTATATCTGTCTATCAATCTCTGTACCTTATCTGTCAGTATATCTGTCTATCAATCTCTGTACCTTATCTGTCAGTATATCTGTCTATCAATCTCTGTACCTTATCTGTCAGTATATCTGTCTATCAATCTCTGCACCTTATCTGTCAGTATATCTGTCTATCAATCTCTGTACCTTATCTGTCAGTATATCTGTCTATCAATCTCTGTACCTTATCTGTCAGTATATCTGTCTATCGATCTCTGTACCTTATCTGTCAGTATATCTGTCTGTCAGTCGCTGTACCTTATCTGTCAGTATATCTGTCTATCAATCTCTGTACCTTATCTGTCAGTATATCTGTCTATCAATCTCTGTACCTTATCTGTCAGTATATCTGTCTATCAATCTCTGTACCTTATCTGTCAGTATATCTGTCTATCAATCTCTGCACCTTATCTGTCAGTATATCTGTCTATCAATCTCTGTACCTTATCTGTCAGTATATCTGTCTATCAATCTCTGTGCCTTATCTGTCAGTATATCTGACTATCAGTCTCTGTACCTTATCTGTCAGTATATCTGTCTATCAATCTCTGTGCCTTATCTGTCAGTATATCTGTCTATCAGTCTCTGTACCTTATCTGTCAGTATATCTGTCTATCAATCTCTGTACCTTATCTGTCAGTATAACTGTCTATCAGTCTCTGTACCTTATCTGTCAGTATATCTGTCTATCAGTCTCTGTACCTTATCTGTCAGTATATCTGTCTTTCAGTCTCTGTACCTTATCTATCAGTATATCGGTCTATTAGTCTCTGTACCTTATCTGTCAGTATATCGGTCTATCAGTCTCTGTACCTTATCTGTCAGTATATCTGTCTATCAGTGTCTGTACCTTATCTGTCAGTATATCTGTCTATCAGTCTCTGTACCTTATCTGTCAGTATATCTGTCTATCAATCTCTGTACCTTATCTGTCAGTATATCTGTCTATCAATCTCTGTGCCTTATCTGTCAGTATATCTGTCTATCAGTCTCTGTACCTTATCTGTCAGTATATCTGTCTATCAATCTCTGTACCTTATCTGTCAGTATATCTGTCTATCAATCTCTGCACCTTATCTGTCAGTATATCTGTCTATCAATCTCTGTACCTTATCTGTCAGTATATCTGTCTATCAATCTCTGTACCTTATCTGTCAGTATATCTGTCTATCGATCTCTGTACCTTATCTGTCAGTATATCTGTCTGTCAGTCGCTGTACCTTATCTGTCAGTATATCTGTCTATCAATCTCTGTACCTTATCTGTCAGTATATCTGTCTATCAATCTCTGTACCTTATCTGTCAGTATATCTGTCTATCAATCTCTGTACCTTATCTGTCAGTATATCTGTCTATCAATCTCTGCACCTTATCTGTCAGTATATCTGTCTATCAATCTCTGTACCTTATCTGTCAGTATATCTGTCTATCAATCTCTGTGCCTTATCTGTCAGTATATCTGACTATCAGTCTCTGTACCTTATCTGTCAGTATATCTGTCTATCAATCTCTGCACCTTATCTGTCAGTATATCTGTCTATCAATCTCTGTACCTTATCTGTCAGTATATCTGTCTATCAATCTCTGTACCTTATCTGTCAGTATATCTGTCTATCGATCTCTGTACCTTATCTGTCAGTATATCTGTCTGTCAGTCGCTGTACCTTATCTGTCAGTATATCTGTCTATCAATCTCTGTACCTTATCTGTCAGTATATCTGTCTATCAATCTCTGTACCTTATCTGTCAGTATATCTGTCTATCAATCTCTGTACCTTATCTGTCAGTATATCTGTCTATCAATCTCTGCACCTTATCTGTCAGTATATCTGTCTATCAATCTCTGTACCTTATCTGTCAGTATATCTGTCTATCAATCTCTGTGCCTTATCTGTCAGTATATCTGTCTATCAATCTCTGTACCTTATCTGTCAGTATATCTGTCTATCAGTCTCTGTATCTTATCTGTCAGTATATCTGTCTATCAATCTCTATACCTTATCTGTCAGTATATCTGTCTATCAGTCTCTGTACCTTATCTGTCAGTATATCTGTCTATCAATCTCTGTACCTTATCTGTCAGTATATCTGTTATCTGTCAGTATATCTGTCTATCAGTCTCTGTACCTTATCTGTCAGTATATCTGTCTATCAATCTCTGTACCTTATCTGTCAGTATATCTGTCTATCAATCTCTGTACCTTATCTGTCAGCATATCTGTCTATCAGTCTCTGTACCTTATCTGTCAGTATATCTGTCTATCAGTCTCTGTACCTTATCTGTCAGTATATCTGTCTATCAATCTCTGTACCTTATCTGTCAGTATATCTGTCTATCAATCTCTGTACCTTATCTGTCAGTATATCTGTCTATCAGTCTCTGTACCTTAGCTGTCAGTATATCTGTCTATCAATCTCTGCACCTTATCTGTCAGTATATCTGTCTATCAGTCTCTGTACCTTATCTGTCGGTATATCTGTCTATCAATCTCTGTACCTTATCTGTCAGTATATCTGTCTATCAATCTCTGCACCTTAGCTGTCAGTATATCTGTCTATCAATCTCTGTACCTTAGCTGTCAGTATATCTGTCTATCAATCTCTGCACCTTAGCTGTCAGTATATCTGTCTATCAATCTCTGTACCTTGTCTGTCAGTATATCTGTCTATCAGTCTCTGTACCTTATCTGTCAGTATATCTGTCTATCAATCTCTGTACCTTAGCTGTCAGTATTTGTGTGTGTGATCTCTTGTGAAATTTTTCGAGGTCTCCAGGTCCCACCAATATAGCCACAGTCTGTCTCTTTAAGATATGCTTCAGCTCACATGCAATAAGTAGAAGACGTATTCAAATTATAAAGCCATTGTTTATTATGTAGAAAATAATAAAACACTTATATAAAATACTGGTGAATACAAGTGTCACACTTGAGTTTTAAAATTCAGGAAGTCCTGGATTCATCAATGGCGGTTCAATCTCACATTCCCTCTAGAGTGTATGACGTCAGACGCGTTTCGCCCCCCCCCCCCCCCTTCTTCAAGTGACTATTTTGGGGTAAGTGGGATATAAACTCAGATCTCAGACTCACAGGAGCCAGAGAGGCCCTGGTGGAATAGATTTTGGGGGCTTCTGATCTCCCCAGCTCAGAGTTCTAGAAGCAGCCACTTGTCTCTCTCCTTCTCGTCCAGTTTTTTCATTTGCCCGTTGTATTTAGTTGCTAGTTTTTGCTGCATGATGTATTATGTGCTGGTAAAAGGTATTTTATGTGGAACAGATAAATATCTACAGTTTCCTGCTACATTGGATGACGGCGGCAGACAGAAATCACACAGCTCCTGAGCAATTTGTTCAAACTGTCACAACAAGTATTGATAAGACGCCTGAGCTCCTTCCCCATTTGTATCGCTGTGATGTATGAAGCGGCCCGAGGAGATAAATGTGTTCTTTCTCTATAAACCTGCGATGCCAGAGGAGAGCGTGATGCCCTCTGGCACAGACGTAGTTAAACCAAGATTATATATGATAAAAAGAAATACAGAGCAACATATGCAGAGTGGAGACTGAAGATTCTAATTACAGACGAGTGAACTGTGTATGTTATATTCTGATTGGCTGCAAATCACGTTCACCAATTGTACTGTATTTGGTTTGGACATTTATAAATGAAACATTATCTCCTACTCTTTAGAGGTGTTAATCGGATTCTGAAAGTCCTGGGGATCAGGGAATATCTGGCAAGGTTGGCTTTAGGGACATGTGTGTGTATGTGTGTGTGTGTGTGTGTGTGTGTGTGTGTGTGTATGATGTGTGTGTGTATGATGTGTGGGTGTGTATGTGTGTGTATGATGTGTGTGGGTGTG
Source organism: Pelodytes ibericus (assembly GCA_036172795.1). Taxonomy (NCBI): domain Eukaryota; kingdom Metazoa; phylum Chordata; class Amphibia; order Anura; family Pelodytidae; genus Pelodytes; species Pelodytes ibericus. The sequence continues at coordinate 221,379,361 of CM069860.1, forward strand.
TATGTGTGTGTATGATGTGTGTGTGTGTGTGTGTGTGTGTGATGTGTGTGTGTATGATGTGTGTATATATATATATATATATATATATATATATATATATATATATACATATATATATATATATATATATATATATGTAGATGCTACCTGATTGATCCGAGCAGTTTACATTAAGCCAGACATAGATGGTGATACAGCAAGGCTTCCAGCAGTATATACAGCTATGTGGGCTAACAATTTGTTTGTCAGACAGCAGAGCCGATCATACAGTCATGCATATAGATATGCATACATACATACAAACATATTGAGATAAACTCGTACAGAGTCTCACATACACACAGAGATATACACATACAGAGTCTCTCACACACACACAGATATACATATACAGAGTCTCACACACACACAGAGATATACACATACAGAGTCTCACATACACACATAGATATACACATACAGAGTCTCACATACACATACAGAGTCTCACATACACACAGAGATATACACATACAGAGTATCACACAGAGATATACACATACAGAGTCTCACATACACACAGAGATATACACATACAGAGTCTCACATACACATACAGAGTCTCACATACACACAGAGATATACACATACTGAGTCTCACATACACACAGAGATATACACACACACACATATACACATACAGAGTCTCACACACACAGATATACACATACAGAGTCTCACATACACACAGATATACACATACAGTGTCTCACATACACACAGAGATATACACATACACACAGAGATATACACATACAGAGTCTCACATACACAGATATACACATACAGAGTCTCACATACACACAGATATACACATACAGAGTCTCACATACACACAGAGATATGCACATACACACACATACACATACAGAGTCTCACATACACAGATATATACATACACAGTCTCACACACACAGATATACACAGAGTCTCACATACACACAGATATACACATACAGAGTCTCACATACACACAGAGATATACACATACACACACATATACACATACAGAGTCTCACATACACAGATATATACATACACAGTCTCACACACACAGATATACACAGAGTCTCACATACACACAGATATACACATACAGAGTCTCACATACACACAGAGATATACACATTTAGAGTCTCACATACACACAGAGATATACACATTTAGAGTCTCACATACACACAGAGATATACAAATACACAGTCTCACATACACACACAGATATACACATTCATAGTCTCACATACACACAGAGATATACAAATACACACACAGAGGTATACACATACAGAGTCTCACACACAGAGATATACACATACAGAGTCTCACACACAGAGATATACACATACAGAGTCTCACATACACAGAGATAATCACATACAGAGGCACACACACACACACAGATATACACATACAGAGTCTCACACACAGAGGTATACACATACAGAGTCTCACACACAGAGATATACACATACAGAGTCTCACACACAGAGATATACACATACAGAGTCTCACATACACACGTCTGCAGTAGTCCTCTCATGTTTTTTTCTAATAGTCATTAAATCCCAGGCATTCATGGTAAACGAGTTGCAGATTATTATCTGAGTCACTGCCAGCGGCTGAGTGCTAGCATTTTAAAGACTCCGGTGTTTGGATTTTCCAGGGATAGCATTCCCCCCCCCCATATTTTAATGGTTACAATTACATCTCTTCTCGCTGTCATTCAAGGGGCTCTCAGGATGTTTAAAAGTCACTTTCAGTGTCAAAAAAGAAGATTTCTCATTTCTTGTCATTAGGATGGAAGTAGCTAATCAGCTGATTACCTAATGCATTGTCCTAAGACAATCTGAAATGGATGCTGTCAGTGCATGGATGTGCACTTCCCATCACCCAATATTGCAACAAAGATGCTAAAAAGCAAATTATGCATTTAGGTTTGTGAAGCTAGAGGAGCAAGAACAGATTGTAATGGAATTGTAGTTATTTTTTTTAGAACCTTATTGGAGCTTTATATTTATTTGCCTAATCCACTTGTACTTTTACTCTTCTATCATACGATTCACATCTTGTTGCCCCCAAGTAATTTCCTTTGTTGAAAGATTAGAAATTCACTATAAGGCTGCGACCAGGCAGGCCCGCCATCAGGGGGTGACGGGTGATACTGGCATCCCGGGCCCAGGTCACGCCAGGTAAAAAAAATATATACATATTCTCCGTTAAGCCGGTCCACGGCTGTGAGGGAAGCGTTCTTCTCTCCCCTCCAGCTGCGCGGCTTCAACAAAGTTTGTTAAAAAAAAAAAAAGTAACTCTGGTCGCATTTTTTTTTTTTAACACACTTTATTGAAGCCAAGCGGCTGGAAGGGAGCGCACAATGCTTCCCTCACAGCCACGGACTTGCAGAACAGAGCACCGGGAGACGGCAGCAAGGAGATAAGTACTGGGGAAGGGGGGAGGAGGGTGGTACATAATGAGCATACTGAGGGGCACAATCCTGGCATATTAATTGGCAAAATCCTGGCATTAGCATAATCCTGGCATATTGAGTGACAAAATCCTGGCATATTAATTGGCATAATCCTGACATATTGAGTGACAAAATCCTGGCATATTGATTGGCAAAATCCTGGCATTAGCATAATCCTGGCATATTGAGTGACAAAATCCTGGCATAATAATTAGCATCATCCTGACATACTGAGTGACAAAATCCTGGCATATTAATTAGCATAATCCTGACATATTGAGTGACAAAATCCTGGCATATTAATTGACATAATCCTGACTTACTGAGTGACAAGATCCTTGCATATTAATTAGCATAATCCTGACATATTGAGTGACAAAATCCTGGCATATTAATTGGCATAATCCTGGCATATTAATTGGCATAACCCTGGAATATTAATTGGTATAATCCTGACATATTGAGTGACAAAATCCTGGCATATTAATTAGCATAATCCTGGCATATTAATTGGCATAATCCTGGCATATTAATTGGCAAATTCCTGGCATATTAATTGGCAAATTCCTGGCATCTTAATTGGCATAACCCTGGCATATTAATTGGCAAAGGTCTCTGTACCTTATCTGTCAGTGTATCTGTCTATCAATCGCTGTACCTTATCTGTCAGTATATCTGTCTATCAATCTCTGTACCTTATCTGTCAGTATATCTGTCTATCAATCTCTGCACCTTATCTGTCAGTATATCTGTCTATCAATCTCTGTACCTTATCTGTCAGTATATCTGTCTATCAATCTCTGTACCTTATCTGTCAGTATATCTGTCTATCAATCTCTGTACCTTATCTGTCAGTATATCTGTCTATCAATCTCTGTACCTTATCTGTCAGTATATCTGTCTATCAATCTCTGCACCTTATCTGTCAGTATATCTGTCTATCAATCTCTGTACCTTATCTGTCAGTATATCTGTCTATCAATCTCTGTACCTTATCTGTCAGTATATCTGTCTATCGATCTCTGTACCTTATCTGTCAGTATATCTGTCTGTCAGTCGCTGTACCTTATCTGTCAGTATATCTGTCTATCAATCTCTGTACCTTATCTGTCAGTATATCTGTCTATCAATCTCTGTACCTTATCTGTCAGTATATCTGTCTATCAATCTCTGTACCTTATCTGTCAGTATATCTGTCTATCAATCTCTGCACCTTATCTGTCAGTATATCTGTCTATCAATCTCTGTACCTTATCTGTCAGTATATCTGTCTATCAATCTCTGTGCCTTATCTGTCAGTATATCTGACTATCAGTCTCTGTACCTTATCTGTCAGTATATCTGTCTATCAATCTCTGTGCCTTATCTGTCAGTATATCTGTCTATCAGTCTCTGTACCTTATCTGTCAGTATATCTGTCTATCAATCTCTGTACCTTATCTGTCAGTATAACTGTCTATCAGTCTCTGTACCTTATCTGTCAGTATATCTGTCTATCAGTCTCTGTACCTTATCTGTCAGTATATCTGTCTTTCAGTCTCTGTACCTTATCTATCAGTATATCGGTCTATTAGTCTCTGTACCTTATCTGTCAGTATATCGGTCTATCAGTCTCTGTACCTTATCTGTCAGTATATCTGTCTATCAGTGTCTGTACCTTATCTGTCAGTATATCTGTCTATCAGTCTCTGTACCTTATCTGTCAGTATATCTGTCTATCAATCTCTGTACCTTATCTGTCAGTATATCTGTCTATCAATCTCTGTGCCTTATCTGTCAGTATATCTGTCTATCAGTCTCTGTACCTTATCTGTCAGTATATCTGTCTATCAATCTCTGTACCTTATCTGTCAGTATATCTGTCTATCAATCTCTGCACCTTATCTGTCAGTATATCTGTCTATCAATCTCTGTACCTTATCTGTCAGTATATCTGTCTATCAATCTCTGTACCTTATCTGTCAGTATATCTGTCTATCGATCTCTGTACCTTATCTGTCAGTATATCTGTCTGTCAGTCGCTGTACCTTATCTGTCAGTATATCTGTCTATCAATCTCTGTACCTTATCTGTCAGTATATCTGTCTATCAATCTCTGTACCTTATCTGTCAGTATATCTGTCTATCAATCTCTGTACCTTATCTGTCAGTATATCTGTCTATCAATCTCTGCACCTTATCTGTCAGTATATCTGTCTATCAATCTCTGTACCTTATCTGTCAGTATATCTGTCTATCAAACTCTGTGCCTTATCTGTCAGTATATCTGACTATCAGTCTCTGTACCTTATCTGTCAGTATATCTGTCTATCAATCTCTGTGCCTTATCTGTCAGTATATCTGTCTATCAGTCTCTGTACCTTATCTGTCAGTATATCTGTCTATCAATCTCTGTACCTTATCTGTCAGTATAACTGTCTATCAGTCTCTGTACCTTATCTGTCAGTATATCTGTCTATCAGTCTCTGTACCTTATCTGTCAGTATATCTGTCTTTCAGTCTCTGTACCTTATCTATCAGTATATCGGTCTATTAGTCTCTGTACCTTATCTGTCAGTATATCGGTCTATCAGTCTCTGTACCTTATCTGTCAGTATATCTGTCTATCAGTGTCTGTACCTTATCTGTCAGTATATCTGTCTATCAGTGTCTGTACCTTATCTGTCAGTATATCTGTCTATCAGTCTCTGTACCTTATCTGTCAGTATATCTGTCTATCAATCTCTGTACCTTATCTGTCAGTATATCTGTCTATCAATCTCTGTGCCTTATCTGTCAGTATATCTGTCTATCAGTCTCTGTACCTTATCTGTCAGTATATCTGTCTATCAATCTCTGTACCTTATCTGTCAGTATATCTGTCTATCAGTCTCTGTAACTTATCTGTCAGTATATCTGTCTATCAGTCTCTGTACCTTATCTGTCAGTATATCTGTCTATCAATCTCTGTACCTTATCTGTCAGTATATCTGTCTATCAATCTCTGTACCTTATCTGTCAGTATATCTGTCTATCAATCTCTGTACCTTATCTGTCAGTATATCTGTCTATCAGTCTCTGTACCTTAGCTGTCAGTATATCTGTCTATCAATCTCTGCACCTTATCTGTCAGTATATCTGTCTATCAGTCTCTGTACCTTATCTGTCGGTATATCTGTCTATCAATCTCTGTACCTTATCTGTCAGTATATCTGTCTATCAATCTCTGCACCTTAGCTGTCAGTATATCTGTCTATCAATCTCTGTACCTTAGCTGTCAGTATATCTGTCTATCAATCTCTGCACCTTAGCTGTCAGTATATCTGTCTATCAATCTCTGTACCTTGTCTGTCAGTATATCTGTCTATCAGTCTCTGTACCTTATCTGTCAGTATATCTGTCTATCAATCTCTGTACCTTAGCTGTCAGTATTTGTGTGTGTGATCTCTTGTGAAATTTTTCGAGGTCTCCAGGTCCCACCAATATAGCCACAGTCTGTCTCTTTAAGATATGCTTCAGCTCACATGCAATAAGTAGAAGACGTATTCAAATTATAAAGCCATTGTTTATTATGTAGAAAATAATAAAACACTTATATAAAATACTGGTGAATACAAGTGTCACACTTGAGTTTTAAAATTCAGGAAGTCCTGGATTCATCAATGGCGGTTCAATCTCACATTCCCTCTAGAGTGTATGACGTCAGACGCGTTTCGCCCCCCCCCCCCCCCCCCTTCTTCAAGTGACTATTTTGGGGTAAGTGGGATATAAACTCAGATCTCAGACTCACAGGAGCCAGAGAGGCCCTGGTGGAATAGATTTTGGGGGCTTCTGATCTCCCCAGCTCAGAGTTCTAGAAGCAGCCACTTGTCTCTCTCCTTCTCGTCCAGTTTTTTCATTTGCCCGTTGTATTTAGTTGCTAGTTTTTGCTGCATGATGTATTATGTGCTGGTAAAAGGTATTTTATGTGGAACAGATAAATATCTACAGTTTCCTGCTACATTGGATGACGGCGGCAGACAGAAATCACACAGCTCCTGAGCAATTTGTTCAAACTGTCACAACAAGTATTGATAAGACGCCTGAGCTCCTTCCCCATTTGTATCGCTGTGATGTATGAAGCGGCCCGAGGAGATAAATGTGTTCTTTCTCTATAAACCTGCGATGCCAGAGGAGAGCGTGATGCCCTCTGGCACAGACGTAGTTAAACCAAGATTATATATGATAAAAAGAAATACAGAGCAACATATGCAGAGTGGAGACTGAAGATTCTAATTACAGACGAGTGAACTGTGTATGTTATATTCTGATTGGCTGCAAATCACGTTCACCAATTGTACTGTATTTGGTTTGGACATTTATAAATGAAACATTATCTCCTACTCTTTAGAGGTGTTAATCGGATTCTGAAAGTCCTGGGGATCAGGGAATATCTGGCAAGGTTGGCTTTAGGGACATGTGTGTGTATGTGTGTGTGTGTGTGTGTGTGTGTGTGTGTGTGTATGATGTGTGTGTGTATGATGTGTGGGTGTGTATGTGTGTGTATGATGTGTGTGGGTGTGTATGTGTGTGTATGATGTGTGTGTGTGTGTGTGTGTGTGTGATGTGTGTGTGTATGATGTGTGTATATATATATATATATATATATATATATATATATATATATACATATATATATATATATATATATATATATATGTAGATGCTACCTGATTGATCCGAGCAGTTTACATTAAGCCAGACATAGATGGTGATACAGCAAGGCTTCCAGCAGTATATACAGCTATGTGGGCTAACAATTTGTTTGTCAGACAGCAGAGCCGATCATACAGTCATGCATATAGATATGCATACATACATACAAACATATTGAGATAAACTCGTACAGAGTCTCACATACACACAGAGATATACACATACAGAGTCTCTCACACACACACAGATATACATATACAGAGTCTCACACACACACAGAGATATACACATACAGAGTCTCACATACACACATAGATATACACATACAGAGTCTCACATACACATACAGAGTCTCACATACACACAGAGATATACACATACAGAGTATCACACAGAGATATACACATACAGAGTCTCACATACACACAGAGATATACACATACAGAGTCTCACATACACATACAGAGTCTCACATACACACAGAGATATACACATACTGAGTCTCACATACACACAGAGATATACACACACACACATATACACATACAGAGTCTCACACACACAGATATACACATACAGAGTCTCACATACACACAGATATACACATACAGTGTCTCACATACACACAGAGATATACACATACACACAGAGATATACACATACAGAGTCTCACATACACAGATATACACATACAGAGTCTCACATACACACAGATATACACATACAGAGTCTCACATACACACAGAGATATGCACATACACACACATACACATACAGAGTCTCACATACACAGATATATACATACACAGTCTCACACACACAGATATACACAGAGTCTCACATACACACAGATATACACATACAGAGTCTCACATACACACAGAGATATACACATACACACACATATACACATACAGAGTCTCACATACACAGATATATACATACACAGTCTCACACACACAGATATACACAGAGTCTCACATACACACAGATATACACATACAGAGTCTCACATACACACAGAGATATACACATTTAGAGTCTCACATACACACAGAGATATACACATTTAGAGTCTCACATACACACAGAGATATACAAATACACAGTCTCACATACACACACAGATATACACATTCATAGTCTCACATACACACAGAGATATACAAATACACACACAGAGGTATACACATACAGAGTCTCACACACAGAGATATACACATACAGAGTCTCACACACAGAGATATACACATACAGAGTCTCACATACACAGAGATAATCACATACAGAGGCACACACACACACACAGATATACACATACAGAGTCTCACACACAGAGGTATACACATACAGAGTCTCACACACAGAGATATACACATACAGAGTCTCACACACAGAGATATACACATACAGAGTCTCACATACACACGTCTGCAGTAGTCCTCTCATGTTTTTTTCTAATAGTCATTAAATCCCAGGCATTCATGGTAAACGAGTTGCAGATTATTATCTGAGTCACTGCCAGCGGCTGAGTGCTAGCATTTTAAAGACTCCGGTGTTTGGATTTTCCAGGGATAGCATTCCCCCCCCCCATATTTTAATGGTTACAATTACATCTCTTCTCGCTGTCATTCAAGGGCTCTCAGGATGTTTAAAAGTCACTTTCAGTGTCAAAAAAGAAGATTTCTCATTTCTTGTCATTAGGATGGAAGTAGCTAATCAGCTGATTACCTAATGCATTGTCCTAAGACAATCTGAAATGGATGCTGTCAGTGCATGGATGTGCACTTCCCATCACCCAATATTGCAACAAAGATGCTAAAAAGCAAATTATGCATTTAGGTTTGTGAAGCTAGAGGAGCAAGAACAGATTGTAATGGAATTGTAGTTATTTTTTTTAGAACCTTATTGGAGCTTTATATTTATTTGCCTAATCCACTTGTACTTTTACTCTTCTATCATACGATTCACATCTTGTTGCCCCCAAGTAATTTCCTTTGTTGAAAGATTAGAAATTCACTATAAGGCTGCGACCAGGCAGGCCCGCCATCAGGGGGTGACGGGTGATACTGGCATCCCGGGCCCAGGTCACGCCAGGTAAAAAAAATATATACATATTCTCCGTTAAGCCGGTCCACGGCTGTGAGGGAAGCGTTCTTCTCTCCCCTCCAGCTGCGCGGCTTCAACAAAGTTTGTTAAAAAAAAAAAAAGTAACTCTGGTCGCATTTTTTTTTTTTAACACACTTTATTGAAGCCAAGCGGCTGGAAGGGAGCGCACAATGCTTCCCTCACAGCCACGGACTTGCAGAACAGAGCACCGGGAGACGGCAGCAAGGAGATAAGTACTGGGGAAGGGGGGAGGAGGGTGGTACATAATGAGCATACTGAGGGGCACAATCCTGGCATATTAATTGGCAAAATCCTGGCATTAGCATAATCCTGGCATATTGAGTGACAAAATCCTGGCATATTAATTGGCATAATCCTGACATATTGAGTGACAAAATCCTGGCATATTGATTGGCAAAATCCTGGCATTAGCATAATCCTGGCATATTGAGTGACAAAATCCTGGCATAATAATTAGCATCATCCTGACATACTGAGTGACAAAATCCTGGCATATTAATTAGCATAATCCTGACATATTGAGTGACAAAATCCTGGCATATTAATTGACATAATCCTGACTTACTGAGTGACAAGATCCTTGCATATTAATTAGCATAATCCTGACATATTGAGTGACAAAATCCTGGCATATTAATTGGCATAATCCTGGCATATTAATTGGCATAACCCTGGAATATTAATTGGTATAATCCTGACATATTGAGTGACAAAATCCTGGCATATTAATTAGCATAATCCTGGCATATTAATTGGCATAATCCTGGCATATTAATTGGCAAATTCCTGGCATATTAATTGGCAAATTCCTGGCATCTTAATTGGCATAACCCTGGCATATTAATTGGCAAAATCCTGGCATATTAATTGGCAAAATCCTGGCATATTAATTGGCACATTCCTGGCAAATTGTGGGGCAAAATACTGGCATATTAATTGGCAAAATAATGGCATATTAATTGGCAAAATAATGGCATATTGAGGGGCAAAATACTGGCATATTAATTGACAAAACAATGGCATATTGAGGGGCAAAATACTGGCATATTAAATGGCACATTGAGGGAAAAAGGTTTATTAAATGGTCTGATTAAAATATATGTAACACACAGTAGTGTAAAATATCCTTATAATACTTTATGCATATACACCTTAGGACTCATTAAAAAAAACAATACATTTTACATTTTCATCCTTTGTGTAGTTAATA